>JAQNBH010000001.1:23277215-23404715 GCA_028752905.1 Cladorhizidae sp. MBARI D1340-BT2
ACACACAGCACAGTCCCCCTGGTAACCAGGAAGTTCCTAGCTGAAGTATGCAGCCCTTGATTCATATCTCCTGCTCACTGCTCAATGTTGCGTAAGTCTTCCTAGTTAGTGGTGAGGTCATAATGATTTATGTGGCCATCAGCTGGTGTGGATGTCTCCCCCAAGCCAACATGGTTACCCAGGAATGTGTTATGTAACAATATACATAGTTGTGTTGGGACGACATTATGTGCCTACAGTCCTATAGATTTCTATACCACATACCCTCACACACGCACACACACCACCCACACATCACGTACATACATAATTATGTACATACATAATATATACAGACACACACACATATATACACACAGAGACACACAGAGACATACACACACTGGGTTGAGGCAGGTTGAAGTAGGTTGACAGTAGCTCTATGGGGACACACACTGGACCAACAGTGGAGGCAGGTTGAAGTAGGTTACGGGCACGCGGGAATTTCCCTTCAGTTTTCTTGCGGGCACGCGGGAATTTCCCTTCAGTTTTTAACAAGAAGCGCAGCTCGCGCAGTAAACTCTCTTTTGCACTTCAGCCATGAAGACCAGCAACCCCTCTTGGAAGTATTGGAAGAGTATTTCTGTACACCTGATGACCATGCAGATGATAGTGACATAGAAGATGACAGTGAGCAGGTGCATAAAAATAAAACATCATGCTCACCAAAAAATGGTGATTTCAATCAGATATTGTGTGTGTGTTTGATGTCAAATAGGAGTTGAAGCAGAAGTGATGTGAATTTACCACCATCATTCCTTGCTTCAATTGGACAGACTTCTTTGATTCGCATTTGAACAGGAATAAAGCGTTTCCACCAATTCATATTCAGTTCATCCGATCCAGGCACAGTGACAGCAAAGGAGCGTTCAGACGCTGTACAACACCGGTTTGTGCTTGCCAAACATTGCTGGACACCAACAGTCACAGATATGCCACACATCATTCCCGCCAAAGGTTTGTCTCCAGAACGAGAGTGGTACTTATTTGACAGCATCCGACAGTTCTGTCCCGAGAAGGACAAAGACATAACATGCCCCAAACCATCATCTTTTCTAAATCCATCCAGTCGAGCTGCTCACCAGTGGTTGACGAGGATGTGGAGAACTCGACCACATCAGCACCACCGACAAAAAGTGCACGACCTGCAAGAAAGTAAGACACAACAGCAGGTCATGCCCAGAACCATGACGTCAGCATTCTTTGACTTAGCTACTCACTACCTTCTCCTTGCTAATTTTATCCTCACTAAATTCTAAATTTTATCCTTGCTCATTTTATTTTTATGTTTTTATGTCCTTGCTATAACCATTACAAAGATAACCAGGATTATCTACTGCTGTCAGCACTAGCCACTCAATCAAACTACACTTTTAGCTTAGCTACTAATCCAAAACCAAAGGTAAAATAAAGTAGTGAAGGTGCAGAAACTCACTTGGAACCCTATAACTTATACTAGCTCTCAAAACAAACAAAAAATCTGACTTGTGTAGCTAGGGTGTAATTTAGTTTAAATAAAGTAGTAAAGGTGCAAAAACTCAGTTGGACCCTATAGAGACGACGATAAAACTATAGATAGCTAAGCCTATAACTTGAAGATGCTAGCCCTCCAAACAATAAACAAAATTCTAAACAGTTAACTTGTAGCTAGCCAGGGTGTAGCTAATAATAAACTAAGACTACACCAAACCTTTCACAAGATGCCAAGAAGTTCTTCTCCCTTTGTCCCAGCCATTTAACAGGGTAGCGCCATGGCCTAGCGTTACCTAGATCACAAAAGCTCTTGCCAAAAAAACCCTACTTCTGGTACGGGTCGTCATATGATAAAAACGTGACGTCATCAATGCGTGACGCGAAGTTTCGCGTATGCGGGCTTGAATTTTTGGTTAGGTCTCTTTTGTGTATATATATATATGTTAGTTTTATCTATGGACAGTGACTTTATTGTGTAGTGTATATATTGTGATAAATAAAAATAAAAAAAGACGTCGTAGTGAAGAGAATGGAAGCAAAACTGTGTATAACTTTGGAATGGCATTAGATCAAGGCACAATTCCACTACCATTCCACTTAGCTATCCTTGAACTTTAACCTCGTGACAATAACCGCAGATATTTTTGGGGGCCGAAGTGGGCCCTTTTCTCAGATCGTATCACATTTATCCTGCAACCATAAGCTATGAGGCAGCAATGTTATTATAAGTTATTATAAATGCATAATTATAACAAAGAAAGAACTCCTCTTGCCATCATCAAATGCGATTACTCTGCTGGTGCTCATCATCTAGAATATAAAAATCAGCTTCTCAATAATAAACTTTTTAAATTTTTTTATTCACCGACATTTCAACTAGATGCCCTAGTCTTTATCAGGAATAATGAGTCATTAGTGACAAGTAACAGACTACATGTGGAATTTCACAGGCCGTGATATTTAAATTGTTTAGTATGTCGGAAATGCTCGTCTCACAAGCTTGCCTCTCATATACACTCATTTCCAACACACCAAACAATTTTTGATCACTCTTTACCCTCATTACATCAAATTCTTAATAGGTGCAGGGGTGGATCCAGGAATTTTAGATTGGGGGGGTTGATGAACTACTCACGGCCATAGCCAGGGGTGTTTCCATGCTACCCGGAAATCCTTCCCCCTCTTTCCTGAATCATGATCAGATCATTAATCATTTTGCAAGAAAGCACCGTCCTGCATTTCTCTTGGCAATTATATAACAAGACATATCATCACCAACATTATTATAACAAGAAATGTAAAATTGAACATGGTATCATTTAAAAAAAATTGTGAGTGATAGTGCAAGTGCTCAGGAACCCCCTTAATTATTCCTTGGCTATATGTGGTCCTGGCTGCCTGCCTACTAATAACCTAAGGAAGATGCTGGGGTGGATCGAGGAATTTTAGAAAGGTACAGGGGGTGGGTGGTGGAGGAGAACTAGCCCATGCACACTACTGTGTAATGAATAAGAATATTTATCAGCTTAAAAGAACAGCAACTAAAGATAAACAGGAAACTATTTTCAGTTAATAAATAGTGAAGCTTGAAAGAGCCTTCTCGGGTGACACTGCACAAAAGCATGGCAGATATCATCAACTGACACTCTCACTCCATAGTTCATGGCTATTACAGCAAGATCAGAAAAGTGTTGTTCAGTCAAAGTCGACCTTGTATATGTCTTTATCCTCCTGAGCAAACTAAATGATCGTTCTGCTTCAGCACTGGTGATAGGCAGAGTGCAAGCAATGACTAGTAAGCAATGAATGTTTGGGAAAGAGTCAGAGTCACAAGAGCTACTAGCTAGGAGAAGATTGTTGGGGATGGTAGCCTCATCTTTGTCTCGCTTATGCTCCCACAAATTGCCATCTTCTTAGTTCACTTTTGAGATTTTGACAGACAAGGAACATGGATGATCTTGTTCCCAGTACAGAAGGTCATCTATATGTTGTGATAGTTGAACACTCGGATTGCAGTTGAGCACTGAAGGCACAAGGCACAAAAGCATATGACTTTGTTTTCCCTCACCTTGAAATCTTTCCTCCAACTGGTTAATGAATGAATCCAGCACTGGTATAGCAATGACTCTCTTGTAATGCTCTTTTGCTGATTGACTTGGAGTGTTGCTTCGATTCCGTTGAATGCTTGTCTTTCTTGGAACACTCTCACTCACACCAATTGACCCAGCCAGTTCAAGTACCTCACAATACCACAAGCTAAAAATGGTGTCAATAGTCTTTCTGGGTTTTTTCAAGCATTCAATCACTTCAGTAACTTCCTCATATATATCTTGATCCTGCTTCTGAAGTTTTGAAGCAAGTATTTTCACTTCATCAAGAACATTCTTGGTGATTATAAAAACAGCAAAGAAGAGAGAGCAGCTTTCAGACCTTGTGCTTTCACTCTTGTCTCAGTATCCAAATTCCAGCTCCCATCTGATGAGCCTAAATTTGGGTAATCAGTAGGACACAAAATGGCATCTAAGAAAGTGATAAGTGGCTCATACATTTCAAAAACACTAAAGCATGTATGTCTCTCCACCCATCTTGTCTTATACATTCCTGGAAGCAATTTTTTTTTGAAGAAGGCAAGAATTCATTGACTGTAAGTTCAAAAAGGTTTTGTCTCTTAGCGCTGTGAGCTAAAAAGAGGTGTTCTTCATTTATAACTAAAATCAAGTTTCGTACTTCCTGAACAAGACATGCTCTGGCAATTGAAAGATTAAGGCAGTGTGAGTAGCAGTGCGTGTACAGAGCTAGTGGGCTGACCTCCTTGACTTCTGCAATGCCGGATGACATCACAGATGCTCTATCATAAGTTTGCCCTCTAATTCTACAGGGATCTAAAGAAACTGAAGGACTAGAAACTGTTTCAAGAATCTTTCTTGAAATGGATGAAGCATTGGCTCGGTCCAAGTAGACAAAGCTAATCAGGCACTCCTTGATATGAGGATCAGTGGGAGAGGACAGATCAACATACCTGAAGCACACAGAAAGAATCTCTTGATTAGAATGAGGATCTGTGGCTTCATCAGCAATGATGGTGAAAGGCAATTTTTTTTCTCGGAGCTGTTCAGTTATATGCTCTCTAATTTTAGATGCGTATATGTGAATAACCTCATTGGTTGTGACTGTGACTGTCATTGATGGTGATTGAATCTATATCAGTTGATGCACTAGAGTTACCATCATCAGCAGTCGTTGACACAGGGATATGGGACCAAGACTCGATTCTACATTAATTAGAAGGCTATTATAAATTGAGCATTCAACTCTTAACCCTTATTGTTCATATACTAGCTGTATATTGTATCTTACCTTTAAAAAAAAGTGGTCAGCTGGGTGCAATCACTGGGTGCTGGCCTCTACTTCCAGACATGGCAATATTGATGGCAGATGCAAAATGAATGCAAAATGACTATAATTATAGCTATAATATAGCTGTGGTTTTACTAGAATTTCATTCATATTTAACAGTTTGTAGTTTAACCAAAGTGTCTATATCTAACAAAGTGTCTATATCTAACAAAGTGTCTATATCTAACAAAGTGTCTAAGAAACTGGAGGTGGAGCTAGTGTTTAGAACGTTATGGGGGGGTTGCAACCCCAGAAACCCCCCCCCCCCCCTGGATCCACCCCTGAGGTGAGAGGACCTGCACAACTAGGCATACACAGTCCAATGAACATGCACAACTAGGCCAATGAATATGCACAACTAGGCATACAAAGTCCTATGAATATGCACAAATAGGCATACATAGTCCAATGAATATGCACAACTAGGCATACACAGTCCAATGAATATGCACAACTAGTACAAAGTCCAATGAATATGCACAACTAAGCATAGACAGTCCAATGAATATGCACAACTAGGCATACAAAGTCCAATGAATATGAACAACTAGGCCAATGAATATGCACAACTAGACATACAAAGTCCAATGAATATGCACAACTCGGCATACATAATCCAATGAATATGCACAACTAGTCATACAAAGTCCAATGAATATGCACAACTAGGCATACAAAGTCCAATGAATATGCACAACTAGGCATACAAAGTCCAATGAATATGCACAACTAGGCACATAGTCCAATGAATATGCACAACTAGGCATACACAGTCCAATGAATATGCACAACTAGTACAAAGTCCAATGAATATGCACAACTAGGCATAGACAGTCCAATGAATATGCACAACTAGGCATACAAAGTCCAATGAATAAGAACAACTAGGCATACACAGTCCAATGAATATGCACAACTGCACAACTAGGCCAATGAATATGCACAACTAGGCATACAAAGTCCAATGAATATGTACAACTAGGCATACATATTTCAATATGCACAAGGCATACAAAGTCCAATGAATATGCACAACTAGTCATACAAAGTCCAATGAATATGCACAACTAGGCATACACAGTCCAATGAATATGCACAACTAGGCATACAAAGTCCAATGAATATGCACAAATAGGCATACAAAGTCCAATGAATATTTTTCGGCATACAAAGTCCAATGAATATGCACAACTACAAAGTCCAATGAATATTCATAACTAGGCATACACAGTCCAAAGAATATGCACAACTATGCATACACTGTCCAATGAATATGCACAACAAGGCATACAAAGTCCAATGAATATGCACAACTAGGCATACAAAGTCCAATGAATATGCACAACTAGGCATACATAGTCCATGAATATGCACAACTAGGCATACAAAGTCCAATGAATATGCACAACTAGGCACAATGTCACAATGTCCAATGAATATGGCATACAAAGTCCTATGAATATGCACAACTAGGCATCCAAAGTGCAATGAATATGCACAACTAGGCATACACAGTCCAATGAATATGCACAACTAGACATACACAGTCCAATGAATATGCACAATTAGGCATACAAAGTCCAATGAATATGCACAACTACGCATATACAGTCCAATGAATATGCACAGCTAGGCATACAAAGTCAAATGAATATGCACAACTAGGCATACACAGTTCAATGAATACGCACAGCTAGGCATACACAGTCCAATGAATATGCACAGCTATGCATTCATAGTCCAATGAATATGCACAACTAGGCATACAAAGTCCAATGAATATGCACAACTAGGCATACAAAGTCCAATGAATATGCACAACTAGGCATACGCAGTCCAATGAATATGCACAACTAGGCATACAAAGTCCAATGAATATGCACAGCTATGCATTCATAGTCCAATGAATATGCACAACTGGGCACACAGTCCAATGAATATGCACAACTATGCATACACAGTCCAATGAATATGCACAACAAGGCATACAAAGTCCAATGAATATGCACAACTAGGCATACAAAGTCCAATGAATATGCACAACAAGGCATACGCAGTCCAATGAATATGCACAACTAGGCATACACATTCCAATGAATATGCACAACTAGTACAAAGTCCAATGAATATGCACAACTAGGCATAGACAGTCCAATGAATATGCACAACTAGGCATACAAAGTCCAATGGATATGAACAACTAGGCATACACAGTCCAATGAATATGCACAACTGCACAACTAGGCCAATGAATATGCACAACTAGGCATACAAAGTCCAATGAATATGTACAACTAGGCATACATATTTCAATGAATATACACAACTAGGCATACAACGTCCAATGAATATGCACAACTCGGCCTACAAAGTCCAATGAATATGCACAACTAGGCATACAAAGTGCAATGAATATGCACAACTAGGCATACACAGTCCAATGAATATGCACAACTTGGCATACAAAGTCCAATGAATATGCACAAATAGGCATACAAAGTCCAATGAATATGCACAACTAGGCATTCATAGTCCAATGAATATCCACAACTACAAAGTCCAATGAATATTCATAACTAGGCATACATAGTCCAAAGAATATGCACAACTATGCATACACTGTCCAATGAATATGCACAACAAGGCATACAAAGTCCAATGAATATGCTAAACTAGGCATACAAAGTCCAATGAATATCCACAACTAGGCATACGCAGTCCAATGAATATGCACAACTAGGCATACATAGTCCAATGAATATGCACAACTAGGCACATAGTCCAATGAATATGCACAACTAGGCATACACAGTCCAATGAATATGCACAACTAGTACAAAGTCCAATGAATATGCACAACTAGGCATAGACAGTCCAATGAATATGCACAACTAGGCATACAAAGTCCAATGAATATGAACAACTAGGCATACCAAATCTTTTCCAACCTCTTTGGCATCCAGTACTCCCCTGATGCCGTTTGTAAGAAAACCAAGATGGTTTCAATCGGAGATCAATTCCAAGTGTGTCATCCTGGGAAACATAGAAATCTTCTTAAAGCTTGTCAAGTAACAGAAGCTCAAGGCTTCCAACAAGACAATCAATGTACACAGTCCAATGAATATGCACAACTACGCATACAAAGTCCAATGAATATGCACAAATAGGCATACAAAGTCCAATGAATATGCACAACTAGGCATTCATAGTCCAATGAATATGCACAACTACAAAGTCCAATGAATATTCATAACTAGGCATACACAGTCCAAAGAATATGCACAACTATGCATACACTGTCCAATGAATATGCACAACAAGGCATACAAAGTCCAATGAATATGCACAACTAGGCATACAAAGTCCAATGAATATGCACAACTAGGCATACGCAGTCCAATGAATATGCACAACTAGGCATACATAGTCCAATGAATATGCACAACTAGGCACATAGTCCAATGAATATGCACAACTAGGCATACACAGTCCAATGAATAAGTCCAATGAATATGCACAAATTGTGCATATTCATTGGACTTTGTATGCCATATTCATTGAACTTTGAATGCCTAGCTGTGCATATTCATTGGACTTTGTATGCCTAGTTGTGCATATTCATTGGACTTTGTATGCCTAGTTGTGCATATTCATTGGACTGTGTATGCCTAGTTGTGCATATTCATTGGACTGTGTATGCCTAGTTGTGCATATTCATTGGACTTTGTATGCCTAGTTGTGCATATGCATTATTGGACTGTGTATGCCTAGTTGTGCATATTCATTGGACTTTGCCTAGTTGTGCATATTCATTGGAGTGTGTATGCCTAGTTGTGCATATTCATTGGACTGTGTATGCTTAGTTGTTCATATTCATTGGACTTTGTATGCCTAGTTGTGCATATTCATTGGACTGTGTATACCTAGTTGTGCATATTCATTGGACTATGTGCCTAGTTGTGCATATTCATTGGACTATGTATGCCTAGTTGTGCATATTCATTGGACTGTGTATGCCTAGTTGTGCATATTCATTGGCCTAGTTGTGCATATTCATTGGATTGTGTATGCCCAGTTGTTCATATTCATTGGACTTTGTATGCCTAATTGTGCACATTCATTGGACTATGTGCCTAGTTGTGCATATTGATTGGACTATGTATGCCATATTCATTGGACTTTGTATGCCATATTCATTGGACGGTGTATGCCTAGTTGTGCATATTCATTGGACTGTATGCCTACTTGTGCATATTCATTGGTCTGTGTATACTTAGTTGTGAATATTCATTGGACTTTGTAGTTGTGCATATTCATTGGACTATGAATGCCAAGTTGAGCATATTTATTGGACTTTGTATGCCTATTTGTGCATATTCATTGGACTTTATATGCACCATATTCATTTGACTATGTATGCCTAGTTGTGCATATTCATTGGACTGTGTATGCCTAGTTGTGCATATTCATTGGACTTTGCCTAGTTGTGCATATTCATTGGACTGTGTATGCCTAGTTGTGCATATTCATTGGACTGTATGCCTAGTTATGCATATTCATTGGACTTTGTATGCCATATTCATTTGACTATGTATGCCTAGTTGTGCATATTCATTGGATTGTGTATGCCTAGTTGTGCATATTCATTGGACTATGTATGCCTATTTGTGCATATTCATAGGACTTTGTATGCCTAGTTGTGCATATTCATTGGACTGTGTGTGCCTAGTTGTGCATATTCATTGGACTATGTATGCCATATTTATTGGACTTTGCATGCCTACTTGTTCATGCCTAGTTGTGCATTTTCATCAGACAATGTATACGTAGTTGTGCATATTCATTGGACTGTGTATGCCTAGTTGTGCATATTCATTGGACCTAGTTGTGCATATTCATTGAACTTTGTATGACTAGTTGTGCATATTCATTGGACTGTGTATGATGCCTAGTTATTCATATTCATTGGACTTTGTATGCCTAGATGTGCATATTCATTGGACTTTGTATGCCTAGTTGTGCATATTCATTGGACTGTGTATGCCTAGTTGTGCATATTCATTGGATTATGTGCCTAGTTGTGCATATTCATTGGACTATATATGCCTAGTATGCCTAGTTGTTCATATTCATTGGACATTGTATGCCTAGTTGTGCATATTCATTGGACTGTGTATGACTATGTGCATATTCACTGGACTTTGTATGCCATATACATTGGACTGTGTATGCCTAGTTGTGCATATTCATTGGACTATGTGCCTAGTAGTGCATATTCATTGGACTATGTATGCCTAGTTGTGCATATTCATTGGACTGTGTATACCTAGTTGTGCATATTCATTGGACTTTGCCTAGTTGTGCATATTCATTGGACTTTGTATGCCTTTGTGCATATTCATCGGACTGTGTATGCCTAGTTGTGCATATTCATTGGACTTTGTATGCCTAGTTATGCATATTCATTGGACATTGTGACATTGTGCCTAGTTGTGCATATTCATTGGACTTTGTATGCCTAGTTGTGCATATTCATTGGACTATGTATGCCTAGTTGTGCATATTCATTGGACTTTGTATGCCATATTCATTGGACTTTGTATGCCTAGCTGTGCATATTCATTGGACTTTGTATGCCTAGTTGTGCATATTCATCGGACTATGTATGCCTAGTTGTGCATATTCATTGGACTTTTTATGCCTAGTTGTGCATATTCATTGGACTGTGTATGCCTAGTTGTGCATATTCATTGGACTACGTGCCTAGTTGTGCATATTCATTGCACTATGTATGCCTAGTTGTGCATATTCATTGGACTTTGCCTAGTTGTGAATATTCATTGGAGTGTGTATGCCTAGTTGTGCATATTCATTGGTCTTTGTATGCCTAATTGTGCATATTCATTGGACTATGTATGCCTAGTTGTGCATATTCATTGGACTTTGTATGCCTTGTTGTGCATATTCATTGGACTATGTATGCCTAGTTGTGCATATTCATTGGACTTTGTATGCCATATTCATTGGACTTTGTATGCCTAGCTGTGCATATTCATTGGACTTTGTATGCCTAGTTGTGCATATTCATCGGACTGTGTATGCCTAGTTGTGCATATTCATTGGACTTTGTATGCCTAGTTGTGCATATTCATTGGACTGTGTATGCCTAGTTGTGCATATTCATTGGACTATGTGCCTAGTTGTGCATATTCATTGGACTATGTATGCCTAGTTGTGCATATTCATTGGACTTTGCATAGTTGTGCATATTCATTGGAGTGTGTATGCCTAGTTGTGCATATTCATTGGACTGTGTATGCTTAGTTGTTCATATTCATTGGACTTTGTATGCCTAGTTGTGCATATTCATTGGACTATGTGCCTAGTTGTGCATATTCATTGGACTATGTATGCCAGCCTATTTGTGAATATTCATTGGACTGTGTATGCCTAGGTCTGCATATTCATTGGCCTAGTTGTGCATATTCATTAGACTGTGTATGCCCAGTTGTTCATATTCATTGGACTTTGTATGCCTAGTTGTGCATATTCATTGGACTGTGTATGCCTAGTTGTGCACATTCATTGGACTATGTGCCTAGTTGTGCATATTGATTGGACTATGTATGCCATATTCATTGGACTGTGTATGCCTAGTTGTGCATATTCATTGGACGGTGTATGCCTAGTTGTGCATATTCATTGGACATTGTATGTCTAGTTGTGCATATTCATTGGACTGTGTATGACTAGTTGTGCATATTCATTGGACTTTGTATGCCTAGTTGTGCATATACATTGGACTGTGTATGCCTAGTTGTGCATATTCATTGGACTTTGTATGCCTAGTTGTGCATATTCATTGGACTGTGTATGCCTAGTTGTGCATATGCATTATTGGACTGTGTATGCCTAGTTGTGCATATTCATTGGACTTTGTATGCCATATTCATTTAACTATGTATACCTAGTTGTGCATATTCATTGGACTTTGTATGCCTTTGTGCATATTCATCGGACTGTGTATGCCTAGTTGTGCATATTCATTGGACTTTGTATGCCTAGTTATGCATATTCATTGGACATTGTGACATTGTGCCTAGTTGTGCATATTCATTGGACTTTGTATGCCTAGTTGTGCATATTCATGGACTAGTATGCCTAATTGTGCATATTCATTGGACTTTGTATGCCTAGTTGTGCATATTCATTGGACTATTTATGCCTAGTTGTGCATATTCATTGGACTTTGTATGCCATATTCATTGGACTTTGAATGCCTAGCTGTGCATATTCATTGGACTTTGTATGCCTAGTTGTGCATATTCATTGGACTATGTGCCTAGTTGTGCATATTCATTGGACTATGTATGCCAGCCTATTTGTGCATATTCATTGGACTGTGTATGCCTAGGTGTGCATATTCATTGGACTATGTGCCTAGTTGTGCATATTCATTGGACTATGTATGCCAGCCTATTTGTGAATATTCATTGGACTGTGTATGCCTAGGTCTGCATATTCATTGGCCTAGTTGTGCATATTCATTGGACTGTGTATGCCCAGTTGTTCATATTCATTGGACTTTGTATGCCTAGTTGTGCATATTCATTGGACTGTGTATGCCTAGTTGTGCACATTCATTGGACTATGTGCCTAGTTGTGCATATTGATTGGACTATGTATGCCATATTCATTGGACTGTGTATGCCTAGTTGTGCATATTCATTGGACGGTGTATGCCTAGTTGTGCATATTCATTGGACATTGTATGTCTAGTTGTGCATATTCATTGGACTGTGTATGACTAGTTGTGCATATTCATTGGACTTTGTATGCCTAGTTGTGCATATACATTGGACTGTGTATGCCTAGTTGTGCATATTCATTGGACTTTGTATGCCTAGTTGTGCATATTCATTGGACTGTGTATGCCATATTCATTTAACTATGTATACCTAGTTGTGCATATTCATTGGACTTTGTATGCCTTTGTGCATATTCATCGGACTGTGTATGCCTAGTTGTGCATATTCATTGGACTTTGTATGCCTAGTTATGCATATTCATTGGACATTGTGACATTGTGCCTAGTTGTGCATATTCATTGGACTTTGTATGCCTAGTTGTGCATATTCATGGACTAGTATGCCTAATTGTGCATATTCATTGGACTTTGTATGCCTAGTTGTGCATATTCATTGGACTATTTATGCCTAGTTGTGCATATTCATTGGACTTTGTATGCCATATTCATTGGACTTTGAATGCCTAGCTGTGCATATTCATTGGACTTTGTATGCCTAGTTGTGCATATTCATTGGACTGTGTATGCCTAGTTGTGCATATTCATTGGACTTTGTATGCCTAGTTGTGCATATTCATTGGACTGTGTATGCCTAGTTGTGCATATTCATTGGACTGTGTATGCCTAGTTGTGCATATTCATTGGACTGTGTATGCCTAGTTGTGCATATTCATTGGACTTTGTATGCCTAGTTGTGCATATTCATTGGACTGTGTATGCCTAGTTGTGCATATTCATTGGACTATGTGCCTAGTTGTGCATATTCATTGGACTATGTATGCCTAGTTGTGCATATTCATTGGATTTTGCATAGTTGTGCATATTCATTGGAGTGTGTATGCCTAGTTGTGCATATTCATTGGACTGTGTATGCTTAGTTGTTCATATTCATTGGACTTTGTATGCCTAGTTGTGCATATTCATTGGACTATGTGCCTAGTTGTGCATATTCATTGGACTATGTATGCCAGCCTATTTGTGAATATTCATTGGACTGTGTATGCCTAGGTCTGCATATTCATTGGCCTAGTTGTGCATATTCATTGGACTGTGTATGCCCAGTTGTTCATATTCATTGGACTTTGTATGCCTAGTTGTGCATATTCATTGGACTGTGTATGCCTAGTTGTGCACATTCATTGGACTATGTGCCTAGTTGTGCATATTGATTGGACTATGTATGCCATATTCATTGGACATTGTATGTCTAGTTGTGCATATTCATTGGACTGTGTATGACTAGTTGTGCATATTCATTGGACTTTGTATGCCTAGTTGTGCATATACATTGGACTGTGTATGCCTAGTTGTGCATATTCATTGGACTTTGTATGCCTAGTTGTGCATATTCATTGGACTGTGTATGCCTAGTTGTGCATATGCATTATTGGACTGTGTATGCCTAGTTGTGCATATTCATTGGACTTTGTATGCCATATTCATTTAACTATGTATACCTAGTTGTGCATATTCATTGGACTTTGTATGCCTTTGTGCATATTCATCGGACTGTGTATGCCTAGTTGTGCATATTCATTGGACTTTGTATGCCTAGTTATGCATATTCATTGGACATTGTGACATTGTGCCTAGTTGTGCATATTCATTGGACTTTGTATGCCTAGTTGTGCATATTCATGGACTAGTATGCCTAATTGTGCATATTCATTGGACTTTGTATGCCTAGTTGTGCATATTCATTGGACTATTTATGCCTAGTTGTGCATATTCATTGGACTTTGTATGCCATATTCATTGGACTTTGAATGCCTAGCTGTGCATATTCATTGGACTTTGTATGCCTAGTTGTGCATATTCATTGGACTATGTGCCTAGTTGTGCATATTCATTGGACTATGTATGCCAGCCTATTTGTGCATATTCATTGGACTGTGTATGCCTAGGTGTGCATATTCATTGGCCTAGTTGTGCATATTCATTGGACTGTGTATGCCCAGTTGTTCATATTCATTGGACTTTGTATGCCTAGTTGTGCATATTCATTGGACTGTGTATGCCTAGTTGTGCACATTCATTGGACTATGTGCCTAGTTGTGCATATTGATTGGACTATGTATGCCATATTCATTGGACTGTGTATGCCTAGTTGTGCATATTCATTGGACGGTGTATGCCTAGTTGTGCATATTCATTGGACATTGTATGTCTAGTTGTGCATATTCATTGGACTGTGTATGACTAGTTGTGCATATTCATTGGACTTTGTATGCCTAGTTGTGCATATACATCGGACTGTGTATGCCTAGTTGTGCATATTCATTGGACTTTGTATGCCTAGTTATGCATATTCATTGGACATTGTGACATTGTGCCTAGTTGTGCATATTCATTGGACTTTGTATGCCTAGTTGTGCATATTCATTGGACTATGTATGCCTAGTTGTGCATATTCATTGGACTTTGTATGCCATATTCATTGGACTTTGTATGCCTAGCTGTGCATATTCATTGGACTTTGTATGCCTAGTTGTGCATATTCATCGGACTATGTATGCCTAGTTGTGCATATTCATTGGACTTTGTATGCCTAGTTGTGCATATTCATTGGACTGTGTATGCCTAGTTGTGCATATTCATTGGACTACGTGCCTAGTTGTGCATATTCATTGCACTATGTATGCCTAGTTGTGCATATTCATTGGACTTTGCCTAGTTGTGAATATTCATTGGAGTGTGTATGCCTAGTTGTGCATATTCATTGGTCTTTGTATGCCTAATTGTGCATATTCATTGGACTATGTATGCCTAGTTGTGCATATTCATTGGACTTTGTATGCCTTGTTGTGCATATTCATTGGACTATGTATGCCTAGTTGTGCATATTCATTGGACTTTGTATGCCATATTCATTGGACTTTGTATGCCATATTCATTGGACTTTGTATGCCTAGCTGTGCATATTCATTGGACTTTGTATGCCTAGTTGTGCATATTCATCGGACTGTGTATGCCTAGTTGTGCATATTCATTGGACTTTGTATGCCTAGTTGTGCATATTCATTGGACTGTGTATGCCTAGTTGTGCATATTCATTGGACTATGTGCCTAGTTGTGCATATTCATTGGACTATGTATGCCTAGTTGTGCATATTCATTGGATTTTGCATAGTTGTGCATATTCATTGGAGTGTGTATGCCTAGTTGTGCATATTCATTGGACTGTGTATGCTTAGTTGTTCATATTCATTGGACTTTGTATGCCTAGTTGTGCATATTCATTGGACTATGTGCCTAGTTGTGCATATTCATTGGACTATGTATGCCAGCCTATTTGTGAATATTCATTGGACTGTGTATGCCTAGGTCTGCATATTCATTGGCCTAGTTGTGCATATTCATTGGACTGTGTATGCCCAGTTGTTCATATTCATTGGACTTTGTATGCCTAGTTGTGCATATTCATTGGACTGTGTATGCCTAGTTGTGCACATTCATTGGACTATGTGCCTAGTTGTGCATATTGATTGGACTATGTATGCCATATTCATTGGACTGTGTATGCCTAGTTGTGCATATTCATTGGACGGTGTATGCCTAGTTGTGCATATTCATTGGACATTGTATGTCTAGTTGTGCATATTCATTGGACTGTGTATGACTAGTTGTGCATATTCATTGGACTTTGTATGCCTAGTTGTGCATATACATTGGACTGTGTATGCCTAGTTGTGCATATTCATTGGACTTTGTATGCCTAGTTGTGCATATTCATTGGACTGTGTATGCCTAGTTGTGCATATGCATTATTGGACTGTGTATGCCTAGTTGTGCATATTCATTGGACTTTGTATGCCATATTCATTTAACTATGTATACCTAGTTGTGCATATTCATTGGACTTTGTATGCCTTTGTGCATATTCATCGGACTGTGTATGCCTAGTTGTGCATATTCATTGGACTTTGTATGCCTAGTTATGCATATTCATTGGACATTGTGACATTGTGCCTAGTTGTGCATATTCATTGGACTTTGTATGCCTAGTTGTGCATATTCATGGACTAGTATGCCTAATTGTGCATATTCATTGGACTTTGTATGCCTAGTTGTGCATATTCATTGGACTATTTATGCCTAGTTGTGCATATTCATTGGACTTTGTATGCCATATTCATTGGACTTTGAATGCCTAGCTGTGCATATTCATTGGACTTTGTATGCCTAGTTGTGCATATTCATTGGACTGTGTATGCCTAGTTGTGCATATTCATTGGACTTTGTATGCCTAGTTGTGCATATTCATTGGACTGTGTATGCCTAGTTGTGCATATTCATTGGACTGTGTATGCCTAGTTGTGCATATTCATTGGACTTTGTATGCCTAGTTGTGCATATTCATTGGACTGTGTATGCCTAGTTGTGCATATTCATTGGACTGTGTATGCCTAGTTGTGCATATTCATTGGACTTTGTATGCCTAGTTGTGCATATTCATTGGACTGTGTATGCCTAGTTGTGCATATTCATTGGACTGTGTATGCCTAGTTGTGCATATTCATTGGACTTTGCCTAGTTGTGCATATTCATTGGACTTTGTATGCCTAGTTGTGCATATTCATTGGACTTTGCATGCCTAGTTGTGCATATTCATTGGACTTTGTATTGCCTAGTTGTGCATATTCATTGGACTTTGTATGCCTAGTTGTGCATATTCATTGGACTGTGTATGCCTAGTTGTGCATATTCATTGGACTGTGTATGCCTAGTTGTGCATATTCATTGGACTGTGTATGCCTAGTTGTGCATATTCATTGGACTTTGTATGCCTAGTTGTGCATATGCATTGGACATTGTGACATTGTGCCTAGTTGTGCATATTCATTGGACTTTGTATGCCTAGTTGTGCATATTCATTGGACTATGTATGCCTAGTTGTGCATATTCATTGGACTTTGTATGCCATATTCATTGGACTTTGTATGCCTAGCTGTGCCTATTCATTGGACTTTGTATGCCTAGTTGTGCATATTCATCGGACTATGTATGCCTAGTTGTGCATATTCATTGGACTTTGTATGCCTAGTTGTGCATATTCATTGGACTGTGTATGCCTAGTTGTGCATATTCATTGGACTACGTGCCTAGTTGTGCATATTCATTGCACTATGTATGCCTAGTTGTGCATATTCATTGGACTTTGCCTAGTTGTGAATATTCATTGGAGTGTGTATGCCTAGTTGTGCATATTCATTGGTCTTTGTATGCCTAATTGTGCATATTCATTGGACTATGTATGCCTAGTTGTGCATATTCATTGGACTTTGTATGCCTTGTTGTGCATATTCATTGGACTATGTATGCCTAGTTGTGCATATTCATTGGACTTTGTATGCCATATTCATTGGACTTTGTATGCCTAGCTGTGCATATTCATTGGACTTTGTATGCCTAGTTGTGCATATTCATCGGACTGTGTATGCCTAGTTGTGCATATTCATTGGACTTTGTATGCCTAGTTGTGCATATTCATTGGACTGTGTATGCCTAGTTGTGCATATTCATTGGACTATGTGCCTAGTTGTGCATATTCATTGGACTATGTATGCCTAGTTGTGCATATTCATTGGATTTTGCATAGTTGTGCATATTCATTGGAGTGTGTATGCCTAGTTGTGCATATTCATTGGACTGTGTATGCTTAGTTGTTCATATTCATTGGACTTTGTATGCCTAGTTGTGCATATTCATTGGACTATGTGCCTAGTTGTGCATATTCATTGGACTATGTATGCCAGCCTATTTGTGAATATTCATTGGACTGTGTATGCCTAGGTCTGCATATTCATTGGCCTAGTTGTGCATATTCATTGGACTGTGTATGCCCAGTTGTTCATATTCATTGGACTTTGTATGCCTAGTTGTGCATATTCATTGGACTGTGTATGCCTAGTTGTGCACATTCATTGGACTATGTGCCTAGTTGTGCATATTGATTGGACTATGTATGCCATATTCATTGGACTGTGTATGCCTAGTTGTGCATATTCATTGGACGGTGTATGCCTAGTTGTGCATATTCATTGGACATTGTATGTCTAGTTGTGCATATTCATTGGACTGTGTATGACTAGTTGTGCATATTCATTGGACTTTGTATGCCTAGTTGTGCATATACATTGGACTGTGTATGCCTAGTTGTGCATATTCATTGCACTTTGTATGCCTAGTTGTGCATATTCATTGGACTGTGTATGCCTAGTTGTGCATATTCATTGGACTTTGTATGCCTAGTTGTGCATATTCATTGGACTGTGTATGCCTAGTTGTGCATATGCATTATTGGACTGTGTATGCCTAGTTGTGCATATTCATTGGACTTTGTATGCCATATTCATTTAACTTTGTATACCTAGTTGTGCATATTCATTGGACTTTGTATGCCTTTGTGCATATTCATCGGACTGTGTATGCCTAGTTGTGCATATTCATTGGACTTTGTATGCCTAGTTATGCATATTCATTGGACATTGTGACATTGTGCCTAGTTGTGCATATTCATTGGACTTTGTATGCCTAGTTGTGCATATTCATGGACTAGTATGCCTAATTGTGCATATTCATTGGACTTTGTATGCCTAGTTGTGCATATTCATTGGACTATTTATGCCTAGTTGTGCATATTCATTGGACTTTGTATGCCATATTCATTGGACTTTGAATGCCTAGCTGTGCATATTCATTGGACTTTGTATGCCTAGTTGTGCATATTCATTGGACTGTGTATGCCTAGTTGTGCATATTCATTGGACTTTGTATGCCTAGTTGTGCATATTCATTGGACTGTGTATGCCTAGTTGTGCATATTCATTGGACTTTGTATGCCTAGTTGTGCATATTCATTGGACTGTGTATGCCTAGTTGTGCATATTCATTGGACTGTGTATGCCTAGTTGTGCATATTCATTGGACTTTGCCTAGTTGTGCATATTCATTGGACTTTGTATGCCTAGTTGTGCATATTCATTGGACTTTGCATGCCTAGTTGTGCATATTCATTGGACTTTGTATTGCCTAGTTGTGCATATTCATTGGACTTTGTATGCCTAGTTGTGCATATTCATTGGACTGTGTATGCCTAGTTGTGCATATTCATTGGACTGTGTATGCCTAGTTGTGCATATTCATTGGACTGTGTATGCCTAGTTGTGCATATTCATTGGACTTTGTATGCCTAGTTGTGCATATGCATTATTGGACTGTGTATGCCTAGTTGTGCATATTCATTGGACTTTGCCTAGTTGTGCATATTCATTGGAGTGTGTATGCCTAGTTGTGCATATTCATTGGACTGTGTATGCTTAGTGTTCATATTCATTGGACTTTGTATGCCTAGTTGTGCATATTCATTGGACTGTGTATACCTAGTTGTGCATATTCATTGGACTATGTGCCTAGTTGTGCATATTCATTGGACTATGTATGCCTAGTTGTGCATATTCATTGGACTGTGTATGCCTAGTTGTGCATATTCATTGGCCTAGTTGTGCATATTCATTGGATTGTGTATGCCCAGTTGTTCATATTCATTGGACTTTGTATGCCTAGTTGTGCACATTCATTGGACTATGTGCCTAGTTGTGCATATTGATTGGACTATGTATGCCATATTCATTGGACTGTGTATGCCATATTCATTGGACGGTGTATGCCTAGTTGTGCATATTCATTGGACTGTATGCCTACTTGTGCATATTCATTGGTCTGTGTATACTTAGTTGTGAATATTCATTGGACTTTGTAGTTGTGCATATTCATTGGACTATGAATGCCTAGTTGAGCATATTTATTGGACTTTGTATGCCTATTTGTGCATATTCATTGGACTTTGTATGCACCATATTCATTTGACTATGTATGCCTAGTTGTGCATATTCATTGGACTGTGTATGCCTAGTTGTGCATATTCATTGGACTTTGCCTAGTTGTGCATATTCATTGGACTTTGTATGCCATATTCATTTGACTATGTATGCCTAGTTGTGCATATTCATTGGACTGTGTATGCCTAGTTGTGCATATTCATTGGACTTTGCCTAGTTGTGCATATTCATTGGACTTTGTATGCCTAGTTGTGCATATTCATTGGATTGTGTATGCCTAGTTGTGCATATTCATTGGACTATGTATGCCTATTTGTGCATATTCATAGGACTTTGTATGCCTAGTTGTGCATATTCATTGGACTATGTATGCCATATTTATTGGACTTTGCATGCCTCCTTGTTCATGCCTAGTTGTGCATTTTCATTAGAC
The DNA here is from genome assembly GCA_028752905.1 of Cladorhizidae sp. MBARI D1340-BT2. Lineage (NCBI taxonomy): Eukaryota > Metazoa > Porifera > Demospongiae > Poecilosclerida > Cladorhizidae > Cladorhizidae sp. MBARI D1340-BT2. Next base: position 23,298,205 of record JAQNBH010000001.1, read on the forward strand.
AATGTATACGTAGTTGTGCATATTCATTGGACTGTGTATGCCTAGTTGTGCATATTCATTGGACCTAGTTGTGCATATTCATTGAACTTTGTATGACTAGTTGTGCATATTCATTGGACTGTGTATGATGCCTAGTTATTCATATTCATTGGACTTTGTATGCCTAGATGTGCATATTCATTGGACTTTGTATGCCTAGTTGTGCATATTCATTGGACTGTGTATGCCTAGTTGTGCATATTCATTGGATTATGTGCCTAGTTGTGCATATTCATTGGACTATATATGCCTAGTATGCCTAGTTGTTCATATTCATTGGACTTTGTATGCCTAGTTGTGCATATTCATTGGACTATGTATGCCTAGTTGTGCATATTCATTGGACTTTGTATGCTATATTCATTGGACTTTGTATGCCTAGCTGTGCATATTCATTGGACTTTGTATGCCTAGTTGTGCATATTCATCGGACTGTGTATGCCTAGTTGTGCATATTCATTGGACTTTGTATGCCTAGTTGTGCATATTCATTGGACTATGTATGCCTAGTTGTGCATATTCATTGGACTTTGTATGCCTTGTTGTGCATATTCATTGGACTATGTATGCCTAGTTGTGCATATTCATTGGACTTTGCATGCCATATTCATTGGACTTTGTATGCCTAGCTGTGCATATTCATTGGACTTTGTATGCCTAGTTGTGCATATTCATCGGACTGTGTATGCCTAGTTGTGCATATTCATTGGACTTTGTATGCCTAGTTGTGCATATTCATTGGACTGTGTATGCCTAGTTGTGCATATTCATTGGACTATGTGCCTAGTTGTGCATATTCATTGGACTATGTATGCCTAGTTGTGCATATTCATTGGATTTTGCATAGTTGTGCATATTCATTGGAGTGTGTATGCCTAGTTGTGCATATTCATTGGACTGTGTATGCTTAGTTGTTCATATTCATTGGACTTTGTATGCCTAGTTGTGCATATTCATTGGACTATGTGCCTAGTTGTGCATATTCATTGGACTATGTATGCCAGCCTATTTGTGAATATTCATTGGACTGTGTATGCCTAGGTCTGCATATTCATTGGCCTAGTTGTGCATATTCATTGGACTGTGTATGCCCAGTTGTTCATATTCATTGGACTTTGTATGCCTAGTTGTGCATATTCATTGGACTGTGTATGCCTAGTTGTGCACATTCATTGGACTATGTGCCTAGTTGTGCATATTGATTGGACTATGTATGCCATATTCATTGGACTGTGTATGCCTAGTTGTGCATATTCATTGGACGGTGTATGCCTAGTTGTGCATATTCATTGGACATTGTATGTCTAGTTGTGCATATTCATTGGACTGTGTATGACTAGTTGTGCATATTCATTGGACTTTGTATGCCTAGTTGTGCATATACATTGGACTGTGTATGCCTAGTTGTGCATATTCATTGGACTTTGTATGCCTAGTTGTGCATATTCATTGGACTGTGTATGCCTAGTTGTGCATATGCATTATTGGACTGTGTATGCCTAGTTGTGCATATTCATTGGACTTTGTATGCCATATTCATTTAACTATGTATACCTAGTTGTGCATATTCATTGGACTTTGTATGCCTTTGTGCATATTCATCGGACTGTGTATGCCTAGTTGTGCATATTCATTGGACTTTGTATGCCTAGTTATGCATATTCATTGGACATTGTGACATTGTGCCTAGTTGTGCATATTCATTGGACTTTGTATGCCTAGTTGTGCATATTCATGGACTAGTATGCCTAATTGTGCATATTCATTGGACTTTGTATGCCTAGTTGTGCATATTCATTGGACTATTTATGCCTAGTTGTGCATATTCATTGGACTTTGTATGCCATATTCATTGGACTTTGAATGCCTAGCTGTGCATATTCATTGGACTTTGTATGCCTAGTTGTGCATATTCATTGGACTGTGTATGCCTAGTTGTGCATATTCATTGGACTTTGTATGCCTAGTTGTGCATATTCATTGGACTGTGTATGCCTAGTTGTGCATATTCATTGGACTGTGTATGCCTAGTTGTGCATATTCATTGGACTTTGCCTAGTTGTGCATATTCATTGGACTTTGCCTAGTTGTGCATATTCATTGGACTTTGTATGCCTAGTTGTGCATATTCATTGGACTTTGCATGCCTAGTTGTGCATATTCATTGGACTTTGTATTGCCTAGTTGTGCATATTCATTGGACTTTGTATGCCTAGTTGTGCATATTCATTGGACTGTGTATGCCTAGTTGTGCATATTCATTGGACTGTGTATGCCTAGTTGTGCATATTCATTGGACTGTGTATGCCTAGTTGTGCATATTCATTGGACTTTGTATGCCTAGTTGTGCATATGCATTATTGGACTGTGTATGCCTAGTTGTGCATATTCATTGGACTTTGCCTAGTTGTGCATATTCATTGGAGTGTGTATGCCTAGTTGTGCATATTCATTGGACTGTGTATGCTTAGTGTTCATATTCATTGGACTTTGTATGCCTAGTTGTGCATATTCATTGGACTGTGTATACCTAGTTGTGCATATTCATTGGACTATGTGCCTAGTTGTGCATATTCATTGGACTATGTATGCCTAGTTGTGCATATTCATTGGACTGTGTATGCCTAGTTGTGCATATTCATTGGCCTAGTTGTGCATATTCATTGGATTGTGTATGCCCAGTTGTTCATATTCATTGGACTTTGTATGCCTAGTTGTGCACATTCATTGGACTATGTGCCTAGTTGTGCATATTGATTGGACTATGTATGCCATATTCATTGGACTGTGTATGCCATATTCATTGGACGGTGTATGCCTAGTTGTGCATATTCATTGGACTGTATGCCTACTTGTGCATATTCATTGGTCTGTGTATACTTAGTTGTGAATATTCATTGGACTTTGTAGTTGTGCATATTCATTGGACTATGAATGCCTAGTTGAGCATATTTATTGGACTTTGTATGCCTATTTGTGCATATTCATTGGACTTTGTATGCACCATATTCATTTGACTATGTATGCCTAGTTGTGCATATTCATTGGACTGTGTATGCCTAGTTGTGCATATTCATTGGACTTTGCCTAGTTGTGCATATTCATTGGACTTTGTATGCCATATTCATTTGACTATGTATGCCTAGTTGTGCATATTCATTGGACTGTGTATGCCTAGTTGTGCATATTCATTGGACTTTGCCTAGTTGTGCATATTCATTGGACTTTGTATGCCTAGTTGTGCATATTCATTGGATTGTGTATGCCTAGTTGTGCATATTCATTGGACTATGTATGCCTATTTGTGCATATTCATAGGACTTTGTATGCCTAGTTGTGCATATTCATTGGACTATGTATGCCATATTTATTGGACTTTGCATGCCTCCTTGTTCATGCCTAGTTGTGCATTTTCATTAGACAATGTATACGTAGTTGTGCATATTCATTGGACTGTGTATGCCTAGTTGTGCATATTCATTGGACCTAGTTGTGCATATTCATTGAACTTTGTATGACTAGTTGTGCATATTCATTGGACTGTGTATGATGCCTAGTTATTCATATTCATTGGACTTTGTATGCCTAGATGTGCATATTCATTGGACTTTGTATGCCTAGTTGTGCATATTCATTGGACTGTGTATGCCTAGTTGTGCATATTCATTGGATTATGTGCCTAGTTGTGCATATTCATTGGACTATATATGCCTAGTATGCCTAGTTGTTCATATTCATTGGACATTGTATGCCTAGTTGTGCATATTCATTGGACTGTGTATGACTATGTGCATATTCACTGGACTTTGTATGCCATATACATTGGACTGTGTATGCCTAGTTGTGCATATTCATTGGACTATGTGCCTAGTTGTGCATATTCATTGGACTATGTATGCCTAGTTGTGCATATTCATTGGACTGTGTATACCTAGTTGTGCATATTCATTGGACTTTGCCTAGTTGTGCATATTCATTGGACTTTGTATGCCTTTGTTCATATTCATCGGACTGTGTATGCCTAGTTGTGCATATTCATTGGACTTTGTATGCCTAGTTATGCATATTCATTGGACATTGTGACATTGTGCCTAGTTGTGCATATTCATTGGACTTTGTATGCCTAGTTGTGCATATTCATTGGACTATGTATGCCTAGTTGTGCATATTCATTGGACTTTGTATGCCTAGTTGTGCATATTCATTGGACTGTGTATGCCTAGTTGTGCATATCCATTGGACTACGTGCCTAGTTGTGCATATTCATTGCACTATGTATGCCTAGTTGTGCATATTCATTGGACTTTGCCTAGTTGTGAATATTCATTGGAGTGTGTATGCCTAGTTGTGCATATTCATTGGTCTTTGTATGCCTAATTGTGCATATTCATTGGACTATGTATGCCTAGTTGTGCATATTCATTGGACTTTGTATGCCTTGTTGTGCATATTCATTGGACTATGTATGCCTAGTTGTGCATATTCATTGGACTTTGTATGCCATATTCATTGGACTTTGTATGCCTAGCTGTGCATATTCATTGGACTTTGTATGCCTAGTTGTGCATATTCATTGGACTATGTGCCTAGTTGTGCATATTCATTGGACTATGTATGCCTAGTTGTGCATATTCATTGGACTTTGCATAGTTGTGCATATTCATTGGAGTGTGTATGCTTAGTTGTTCATATTCATTGGACTATGTATGCCTAGTTGTGCATATTCATTGGACTGTGTATACCTAGTTGTGCATATTCATTGGACTTTGCCTAGTTGTGCATATTCATTGGACTTTGTATGCCTTTGTGCATATTCATCGGACTGTGTATGCCTAGTTGTGCATATTCATTGGACTTTGTATGCCTAGTTATGCATATTCATTGGACATTGTGACATTGTGCCTAGTTGTGCATATTCATTGGACTTTGTATGCCTAGTTGTGCATATTCATTGGACTATGTATGCCTAGTTGTGCATATTCATTGGACTGTGTATGCCTAGTTGTGCATATTCATTGGCCTAGTTGTGCATATTCATTGGATTGTGTATGCCCAGTTGTTCATATTCATCGGACTTTGTATGCCTAGTTGTGCACATTCATTGGACTATGTGCCTAGTTGTGCATATTGATTGGACTATGTATGCCATATTCATTGGACTGTGTATGCCATATTCATTGGACGGTGTATGCCTAGTTGTGCATATTCATTGGACTGTATGCCTACTTGTGCATATTCATTGGTCTGTGTATACTTAGTTGTGAATATTCATTGGACTTTGTAGTTGTGCATATTCATTGGACTATGAATGCCTAGTTGAGCATATTTATTGGACTTTGTATGCCTATTTGTGCATATTCATTGGACTTTGTATGCACCATATTCATTTGACTATGTATGCCTAGTTGTGCATATTCATTGGACTGTGTATGCCTAGTTGTGCATATTCATTGGACTTTGCCTAGTTGTGCATATTCATTGGACTTTGTATGCCATATTCATTTGACTATGTATGCCTAGTTGTGCATATTCATTGGACTGTGTATGCCTAGTTGTGCATATTCATTGGACTTTGCCTAGTTGTGCATATTCATTGGACTTTGTATGCCTAGTTGTGCATATTCATTGGATTGTGTATGCCTAGTTGTGCATATTCATTGGACTATGTATGCCTATTTGTGCATATTCATAGGACTTTGTATGCCTAGTTGTGCATATTCATTGGACTATGTATGCCATATTTATTGGACTTTGCATGCCTCCTTGTTCATGCCTAGTTGTTCATTTTCATTAGACAATGTATACGTAGTTGTGCATATTCATTGGACTGTGTATGCCTAGTTGTGCATATTCATTGGACCTAGTTGTGCATATTCATTGAACTTTGTATGACTAGTTGTGCATATTCATTGGACTGTGTATGATGCCTAGTTATTCATATTCATTGGACTTTGTATGCCTAGATGTGCATATTCATTGGACTTTGTATGCCTAGTTGTGCATATTCATTGGACTGTGTATGCCTAGTTGTGCATATTCATTGGATTATGTGCCTAGTTGTGCATATTCATTGGACTATATATGCCTAGTATGCCTAGTTGTTCATATTCATTGGACATTGTATGCCTAGTTGTGCATATTCATTGGACTGTGTATGACTATGTGCATATTCACTGGACTTTGTATGCCATATACATTGGACTGTGTATGCCTAGTTGTGCATATTCATTGGACTATGTGCCTAGTTGTGCATATTCATTGGACTATGTATGCCTAGTTGTGCATATTCATTGGACTGTGTATACCTAGTTGTGCATATTCATTGGACTTTGCCTAGTTGTGCATATTCATTGGACTTTGTATGCCTTTGTGCATATTCATCGGACTGTGTATGCCTAGTTGTGCATATTCATTGGACTTTGTATGCCTAGTTATGCATATTCATTGGACATTGTGACATTGTGCCTAGTTGTGCATATTCATTGGACTTTGTATGCCTAGTTGTGCATATTCATTGGACTTTGTATGCTATATTCATTGGACTTTGTATGCCTAGCTGTGCATATTCATTGGACTTTGTATGCCTAGTTGTGCATATTCATCGGACTATGTATGCCTAGTTGTGCATATTCATTGGACTTTGTATGCCTAGTTGTGCATATTCATTGGACTGTGTATGCCTAGTTGTGCATATTCATTGGACTACGTGCCTAGTTGTGCATATTCATTGCACTATGTATGCCTAGTTGTGCATATTCATTGGACTTTGCCTAGTTGTGAATATTCATTGGAGTGTGTATGCCTAGTTGTGCATATTCATTGGTCTTTGTATGCCTAATTGTGCATATTCATTGGACTATGTATGCCTAGTTGTGCATATTCATTGGACTTTGTATGCCTTGTTGTGCATATTCATTGGACTATGTATGCCTAGTTGTGCATATTCATTGGACTTTGTATGCCATATTCATTGGACTTTGTATGCCTAGCTGTGCATATTCATTGGACTTTGTATGCCTAGTTGTGCATATTCATTGGACTATGTGCCTAGTTGTGCATATTCATTGGACTATGTATGCCTAGTTGTGCATATTCATTGGACTTTGCATAGTTGTGCATATTCATTGGAGTGTGTATGCCTAGTTGTGCATATTCATTGGACTGTGTATGCTTAGTTGTTCATATTCATTGGACTTTGTATGCCTAGTTGTGCATATTCATTGGACTATGTGCCTAGTTGTGCATATTCATTGGACTATGTATGCCAGCCTATTTGTGCATATTCATTGGACTGTGTATGCCTAGGTGTGCATATTCATTGGCCTAGTTGTGCATATTCATTGGACTGTGTATGCCCAGTTGTTCATATTCATTGGACTTTGTATGCCTAGTTGTGCATATTCATTGGACTGTGTATGCCTAGTTGTGCACATTCATTGGACTATGTGCCTAGTTGTACATATTGATTGGACTATGTATGCCATATTCATTGGACTGTGTATGCCTAGTTGTGCATATTCATTGGACGGTGTATGCCTAGTTGTGCATATTCATTGGACATTGTATGTCTAGTTGTGCATATTCATTGGACTGTGTATGACTAGTTGTGCATATTCATTGGACTTTGTATGCCTAGTTGTGCATATACATTGGACTGTGTATGCCTAGTTGTGCATATTCATTGGACTTTGTATGCCATATTCATTGGACTTTGAATGCCTAGCTGTGCATATTCATTGGACTTTGTATGCCTAGTTGTGCATATTCATTGGACTGTGTATGCCTAGTTGTGCATATTCATTGGACTTTGTATGCCTAGTTGTGCATATTCATTGGACTGTGTATGCCTAGTTGTGCATATTCATTGGACTGTGTATGCCTAGTTGTGCATATTCATTGGACTTTGTATGCCTAGTTGTGCATATTCATTGGACTGTGTATGCCTAGTTGTGCATATTCATTGGACTGTGTATGCCTAGTTGTGCATATTCATTGGACTTTGTATGCCTAGTTGTGCATATTCATTGGACTGTGTATGCCTAGTTGTGCATATTCATTGGACTGGGTATGCCTAGTTGTGCATATTCATTGGACTTTGCCTAGTTGTGCATATTCATTGGACTTTGTATGCCTAGTTGTGCATATTCATTGGACTTTGCATGCCTAGTTGTGCATATTCATTGGACTTTGTATTGCCTAGTTGTGCATATTCATTGGACTTTGTATGCCTAGTTGTGCATATTCATTGGACTGTGTATGCCTAGTTGTGCATATTCATTGGACTGTGCATGCCTAGTTGTGCATATTCATTGGACTGTGTATGCCTAGTTGTGCATATTCATTGGACTTTGTATGCCTAGTTGTGCATATGAATTATTGGACTGTGTATGCCTAGTTGTGCATATTCATTGGACTTTGCCTAGTTGTGCATATTCATTGGAGTGTGTATGCTTAGTTGTTCATATTCATTGGACTTTGTATGCCTAGTTGTGCATATTCATTGGACTGTGTATACCTAGTTGTGCATATTCATTGGACTATGTGCCTAGTTGTGCATATTCATTGGACTTTGTATGCCTAGTTGTGCATATTCATTGGAGTGTGTATGCCTAGTTGTGCATATTCATTGGACTGTGTATGCTTAGTTGTTCATATTCATTGGACTTTGTATGCCTAGTTGTGCATATTCATTGGACTGTGTATACCTAGTTGTGCATATTCATTGGACTATATGCCTAGTTGTGCATATTCATTGGACTATGTATGCCTAGTTGTGCATATTCATTGGACTGTGTATGCCTAGTTGTGCATATTCATTGGCCTAGTTGTGCATATTCATTGGATTGTGTATGCCCAGTTGTTCATATTCATTGGACTTTGTATGCCTAGTTGTGCACATTCATTGGACTATGTGCCTAGTTGTGCATATTGATTGGACTATGTATGCCATATTCATTGGACTGTGTATGCCATATTCATTGGACGGTGTATGCCTAGTTGTGCATATTCATTGGACTGTATGCCTACTTGTGCATATTCATTGGTCTGTGTATACTTAGTTGTGAATATTCATTGGACTTTGTAGTTGTGCATATTCATTGGACTATGAATGCCTAGTTGAGCATATTTATTGGACTTTGTATGCCTATTTGTGCATATTCATTGGACTTTGTATGCACCATATTCATTTGACTATGTATGCCTAGTTGTGCATATTCATTGGACTGTGTATGCCTAGTTGTGCATATTCATTGGACTTTGCCTAGTTGTGCATATTCATTGGACTTTGTATGCCATATTCATTTGACTATGTATGCCTAGTTGTGCATATTCATTGGACTGTGTATGCCTCGTTGTGCATATTCATTGGAATTTGCCTAGTTGTGCATATTCATTGGACTTTGTATGCCTAGTTGTGCATATTCATTGGATTGTGTATGCCTAGTTGTGCATATTCATTGGACTATGTATGCCTATTTGTGCATATTCATAGGACTTTGTATGCCTAGTTGTGCATATTCATTGGACTATGTATGCCATATTTATTGGACTTTGCATGCCTACTTGTTCATGCCTAGTTGTGCATTTTCATTAGACAATGTATACGTAGTTGTGCATATTCATTGGACTGTGTATGCCTAGTTGTGCATATTCATTGGACCTAGTTGTGCATATTCATTGAACTTTGTATGACTAGTTGTGCATATTCATTGGACTGTGTATGATGCCTAGTTATTCATATTCATTGGACTTTGTATGCCTAGATGTGCATATTCATTGGACTTTGTATGCCTAGTTGTGCATATTCATTGGACTGTGTATGCCTAGTTGTGCATATTCATTGGATTATGTGCCTAGTTGTGCATATTCATTGGACTATATATGCCTAGTATGCCTAGTTGTTCATATTCATTGGACATTGTATGCCTAGTTGTGCATATTCATTGGACTGTGTATGACTATGTGCATATTCACTGGACTTTGTATGCCATATACATTGGACTGTGTATGCCTAGTTGTGCATATTCATTGGACTATGTGCCTAGTTGTGCATATTCATTGGACTATGTATGCCTAGTTGTGCATATTCATTGGACTGTGTATACCTAGTTGTGCATATTCATTGGACTTTGCCTAGTTGTGCATATTCATTGGACTTTGTATGCTTTTGTGCATATTCATCGGACTGTGTATGCCTAGTTGTGCATATTCATTGGACTTTGTATGCCTAGTTATGCATATTCATTGGACATTGTGACATTGTGCCTAGTTGTGCATATTCATTGGACTTTGTATGCCTAGTTGTGCATATTCATTGGACTATGTATGCCTAGTTGTGCATATTCATTGGACTTTGTATGCTATATTCATTGGACTTTGTATGCCTAGCTCTGCATATTCATTGGACTTTGTATGCCTAGTTGTGCATATTCATCGGACTATGTATGCCTAGTTGTGCATATTCATTGGACTTTGTATGCCTAGTTGTGCATATTCATTGGACTGTGTATGCCTAGTTGTGCATATTCATTGGACTACGTGCCTAGTTGTGCATATTCATTGCACTATGTATGCCTAGTTGTGCATATTCATTGGACTTTGCCTAGTTGTTAATATTCATTGGAGTGTGTATGCCTAGTTGTGCATATTCATTGGTCTTTGTATGCCTAATTGTGCATATTCATTGGACTATGTATGCCTAGTTGTGCATATTCATTGGACTTTGTATGCCTTGTTGTGCATATTCATTGGACTATGTATGCCTAGTTGTGCATATTCATTGGACTTTGTATGCCATATTCATTGGACTTTGTATGCCTAGCTGTGCATATTCATTGGACTTTGTATGCCTAGTTGTGCATATTCATTGGACTATGTGCCTAGTTGTGCATATTCATTGGACTATGTATGCCTAGTTGTGCATATTCATTGGACTTTGCATAGTTGTGCATATTCATTGGAGTGTGTATGCCTGGTTGTGCATATTCATTGGACTGTGTATGCTTAGTTGTTCATATTCATTGGACTTTGTATGCCTAGTTGTGCATATTCATTGGACTATGTATGCCAGCCTATTTGTGCATATTCATTGGACTGTGTATGCCTAGGTGTGCATATTCATTGGCCTAGTTGTGCATATTCATTGGACTGTGTATGCCCAGTTGTTCATATTCATTGGACTTTGTATGCCTAGTTGTGCATATTCATTGGACTGTGTATGCCTAGTTGTGCACATTCATTGGACTATGTGCCTAGTTGTGCATATTGATTGGACTATGTATGCCATATTCATTGGACTGTGTATGCCTAGTTGTGCATATTCATTGGACGGTGTATGCCTAGTTGTGCATATTCATTGGACATTGTATGTCTAGTTGTGCATATTCATTGGACTGTGTATGACTAGTTGTGCATATTCATTGGACTTTGTATGCCTAGTTGTGCATATACATTGGACTGTGTATGCCTAGTTGTGCATATTCATTGGACTATGTACATAGTACAATGAATATGCACAACTAGGTATTTTATACTTAGTTGTGAATATTCATTGGACTTTGTAGTTGTGCATATTCATTGGACTATGAATGCCTAGTTGTGCATATTTATTGGACTTTGTATGCCTATTTGTGCATATTCATTGGACTTTGTATGCCATATTCATTTGACTATGTATGCCTAGTTGTGCATATTCATTGGACTTTGTATGCCTTTGTGCATATTCATCGGACTGTGTATGCCTAGTTGTGCATATTCATTGGACTTTGTATGCCTAGTTATGCATATTCATTGGACATTGTGACATTGTGCCTAGTTGTGCATATTCATTGGACTTTGTATGCCTAGTTGTGCATATTCATGGACTAGTATGCCTAGTTGTGCATATTCATTGGACTTTGTATGCCTAGTTGTGCATATTCATTGGACTATTTATGCCTAGTTGTGCATATTCATTGGACTTTGTATGCCATATTCATTGGACTTTGAATGCCTAGCTGTGCATATTCATTGGACTTTGTATGCCTAGTTGTGCATATTCATTGGACTGTGTATGCCTAGTTGTGCATATTCATTGGACTGTGTATGCCTAGTTGTGCATATTCATTGGACTGTGTATGCCTAGTTGTGCATATTCATTGGACTGTGTATGCCTAGTTGTGCATATTCATTGGACTTTGTATGCCTAGTTGTGCATATTCATTGGACTGTGTATGCCTAGTTGTGCATATTCATTGGACTGTGTATGCCTAGTTGTGCATATTCATTGGACTTTGTATGCCTAGTTGTGCATATTCATTGGACTGTGTATGCCTAGTTGTGCATATTCATTGGACGGTGTATGCCTAGTTCTGCATATTCATTGGACTTTGCCTAGTTGTGCATATTCATTGGACTTTGTATGCCTAGTTGTGCATATTCATTGGACTTTGTATTGCCTAGTTGTGCATATTCATTGGACTATATATGCCTAGTTGTGCATATTCATTGAACCTAGTTGTGCATATTCATTGGACTTTGTATGCCTAGTTGTGCATATTCATTGAACCTAGTTATTCATATTCATTGGACTTTGTATGCCTAGATGTGCATATTCATTGGACTTTGTATGCCTAGTTGTGCATATTCATTGGACTTTGTATGCACCATATTCATTTGACTATGTATGCCTAGTTGTGCATATTCATTGGACTGTGTATGCCTTGTTGTGCATATTCATTGGACTTTGCCTAGTTGTGCATATTCATTGGACTTTGTATGCCATATTCATTTGACTATGTATGCCTTGTTGTGCATATTCATTGGACTGTGTATGCCTAGTTGGGCATATTCATTGGACTTTGCCTAGTTGTGCATATTCATTGGACTTTGTATGCCTAGTTGTGCATATTCATTGGATTGTGTATGCCTAGTTGTGCATATTCATTGGCCTAGTTGTGCATGTTCATTGGACTGTGTATGCCTAGTTGTGCATATTCATTGGACTTTGCCTAGTTGTTCATATTCATTGGACATTGTATGCCTAGTTGTGCATATTCATTTGACTTTGTATGCCTAGTTGTGCATATTCATTGGACTTTATATGCCTAGTTGTGCATATTCATTGGACTTTGTATGCCTAGTTGTGCATATTCATTGGACTGTGTATGCCTAGTTGTGCATATTCATTGGACTTTGTATGCCTAGTTGTGCATATGCATTATTGGACTGTGTATGCCTAGTTGTGCATATTCAATGGACTTTGCCTAGTTGTGCATATTCATTAGAATGTGTATGCCTAGTTGTGCATATTCATTGGACTGTGTATGCTTAGTTGTTCATATTCATTGGACTTTGTATGCCTAGTTGTGCATATTCATTGGACTATGTATACCTAGATGTGCATATTCATTGGACTATGTGCCTAGTTGTGCATATTCATTGGACTATGTATGCCTAGTTGTGCATATTCATTGGACTGTGTATGCCTAGTTGTGCATATTCATTGGCCTAGTTGTGCATATTCATTGGACTGTGTATGCCCAGTTGTTCATATTCATTGGACTTTGTATGCCTAGTTGTGCACATTCATTGGACTATGTGCCTAGTTGTGCATATTGATTGGACTATGTATGCCATATTCATTGGACTGTGTATGCCTAGTTGTGCATATTCATTGGACGGTGTGTGCCTAGTTGTGCATATTCATTGGACTGTGTATGCCTAGTTGTGCATATTCATTGGACTTTGCCTAGTTGTGCATATTCATTGGACTTTGTATGCCATATTCATTTGACTATGTATGCCTAGTTGTGCATATTCATTGGACTGTGTATGCCTAGTTGTGCATATTCATTGGACTTTGCCTAGTTGTGCATATTCATTGGACTTTGTATGCCTAGTTGTGCATATTCACTGGATTGTGTATGCCTAGTTGTGCATATTCTTTGGACTATGTATGCCTATTTGTGCATATTCATAGGACTTTGTATGCCTAGTTGTGCATATTCATTGGACTTTGTGTGCCTAGTTGTGCATATTCATTGGACTATGTGCCTAGTTGTGGATATTCATTGGACTATGTATGCCATATTTATTGGACTTTGCATGCCTAGTTGTTCATATTCATTGAACTTTGTAGTGCCTAGTTGTGCATTTTCATTAGACAATGTATGCGTAGTTGTGCATATTCATTGGACTGTGTATGCCTAGTTGTTCATAATCATTATACTTTGTATGCCTAGTTGTGCATATTCATTGGACTTTGCGTGCATATTCATTGGACTTTGCATGCCTAGTTGTGCATATTCATTGGACTTTGTATTGCCTAGTTGTACATATTCATTGGAATATATATGCCTAGTTGTGCATATTCATTGGACCTAGTTGTGCATATTCATTGGACCTAGTTGTGCATATTCATTGGACTGTGTATGATGCCTAGCTATTCATATTCATTGGACTTTGTATGCCTAGATGTGCATATTCATTGGACTTTGTATGCCTAGTTGTGCATATTCATTGGACTGTGTATGCCTAGTTGTGCATATTCATTGGACTATGTGCCTAGTTGTGCATATTCATTGGACTATGTATGCCTAGTATGCCTATATAGTTGTGCATATTCATTGGCCTAGTTGTGCATGTTCATTGGACTGTGTATGCCTAGTTGTTCATATTCATTGGACATTGTATGCCTAGTTGTGCATATTCATTGGACTTTGTATGCCTAGTTGTGCATATACATTGGACTGTGTATGCCTAGTTGTGCATATTCATTGGACTATGTGCCTAGTTGTGCATATTCATTGGACTATGTATGCCTAGTTGTGCATATTCATTGGACTTTGTATGCCTTTGTGCATATTCATCGGACTGTGTATGCCTAGTTGTGCATATTCATTGGACTTTGTATGCCTAGTTATGCATATTCATTGGACATTGTGACATTGTGCCTAGTTGTGCATATTCATTGGACTTTGTATGCCTAGTTGTGCATATTCATTGGACTATGTATGCCTAGTTGTGCATATTCATTGGACTTTGTATGCCTAGTTGTGCATATTCATTGGACTATGTATGCCTAGTTGTGCATATTCATTGGACTTTGTATGCCATATTCATTGGACTTTGTATGCCTAGCTGTGCATATTCTGGACTTTGTATGCCTAGTTGTGCATATTCATCGGACTGTGTATGCCTAGTTGTGCATATTCATTGGACTTTGTATGCCTAGTTGTGCATATGCATTGGACTGTGTATGCCTAGTTGTGCATATTCATTGGAATGTGTATGCCTAGTTGTGCATATTCATTGGACTGTGTATGCTTAGTTGTTCATATTCATTGGACTTTGTATGCCTAGTTGTGCATATTCATTGGACTATGTGCCTAGTTGTGCATATTCATTGGACTATGTATGCCTAGTTGTGCATATTCATTGGACTGTGTATGCCTAGTTGTGCATATTCATTGGCCTAGTTGTGCATATTCATTGGACTGTGTATGCCCAGTTGTTCATATTCATTGGACTTTGTATGCCTAGCTGTGCATATTCATTGGACTGTGTATGCCTAGTTGTGTATATTCATTGGAGATTGTGACATTGTGCCTAGTTGTGCATATTCATTGGATTGTGTATGCCTAGTTGTGCATATTCATTGGACTATGAATGCATAGCTGTGCATATTCATTGGACTGTGTATGCGTACTTGTGCATATTCATTGGACTTTGTATGCCTAGCTGTGCATATTCATTGTACTGTGTATGCCTAGTTGTGCATATTAATTTAACTTTGTATGCCTAGCTGTGCATATTCATTGGACTATGTATGCCATATTTATTGGACTTTGCATGCCTAGTTGTTCATATTCATTGAACTTTGTAGTGCCTAGTTGTGCATTTTCATTAGACAATGTATGCGTAGTTGTGCATATTCATTGGACTGTGTATGCCTAGTTGTTCATAATCATTATACTTTGTATGCCTAGTTGTGCATATTCATTGGACTTTGCGTGCATATTCATTGGACTTTGCATGCCTAGTTGTGCATATTCATTGGACTTTGTATTGCCTAGTTGTACATATTCATTGGAATATATGCCTAGTTGTGCATATTCATTGGACCTAGTTGTGCATATTCATTGGACCTAGTTGTGCATATTCATTGGACTGTGTATGATGCCTAGCTATTCATATTCATTGGACTTTGTATGCCTAGATGTGCATATTCATTGGACTTTGTATGCCTAGTTGTGCATATTCATTGGACTGTGTATGCCTAGTTGTGCATATTCATTGGACTATGTGCCTAGTTGTGCATATTCATTGGACTATGTATGCCTAGTATGCCTAGTTGTGCATATTCATTGGCCTAGTTGTGCATGTTCATTGGACTGTGTATGCCTAGTTGTGCATATTCATTGGACTTTGCCTAGTTGTGCATATTCATTAGAGTGTGTATGCCTAGTTGTGCATATTCATTGGACTGTGTATGCTTAGTTGTTCATATTCATTGGACTTTGTATGCCTAGTTGTGCATATTCATTGGACTATGTATACCTAGATGTGCATATTCATTGGACTATGTGCCTAGTTGTGCATATTCATTGGACTATGTATGCCTAGTTGTGCATATTCATTGGACTGTGTATGCCTAGTTGTGCATATTCATTGGCCTAGTTGTGCATATTCATTGGACTGTGTATGCCCAGTTGTTCATATTCATTGGACTTTGTATGCCTAGTTGTGCACATTCATTGGACTATGTGCCTAGTTGTGCATATTGATTGGACTATGTATGCCATATTCATTGGACTGTGTATGCCTAGTTGTGCATATTCATTGGACTGTGTATGCCTAGTTGTGCATATTCATTGGACTTTGCCTAGTTGTGCATATTCATTGGACTTTGTATGCCATATTCATTTGACTATGTATGCCTAGTTGTGCATATTCATTGGACTGTGTATGCCTAGTTGTGCATATTCATTGGACTTTGCCTAGTTGTGCATATTCATTGGACTTTGTATGCCTAGTTGTGCATATTCATTGGACCTAGTTGTGCATATTCATTGAACTTTGTATGACTAGTTGTGCATATTCATTGGACTGTGTATGATGCCTAGCTATTCATATTCATTGGACTTTGTATGCCTAGATGTGCATATTCATTGGACTTTGTATGCCTAGTTGTGCATATTCATTGGACTGTGTATGCCTAGTTGTGCATATTCATTGGACTATGTGCCTAGTTGTGCATATTCATTGGACTATGTATGCCTAGTATGCCTAGTTGTGCATATTCATTGGCCTAGTTGTGCATGTTCATTGGACTGTGTATGCCTTGTTCATATTCATTGGACATTGTATGCCTAGTTGTGCATATTCATTGGACTTTGTATGCCTAGTTGTGCATATACATTGGACTGTGTATGCCTAGTTGTGCATATTCATTGGACTATGTGCCTAGTTGTGCATATTCATTGGATTATGTATGCCTAGTTGTGCATATACATTGGACTGTGTATGCCTAGTTGTGCATATTCATTGGACTTTGCCTAGTTGTGCATATTCATTGGACTTTGTATGCCTTTGTGCTTATTCATCGGACTGTGTATGCCTAGTTGTGCATATTCATTGGACTTTGTATGCCTAGTTATGCATATTCATTGGACATTGTGACATTGTGCCTAGTTGTGCATATTCATTGGACTTTGTATGCCTAGTTGTGCATATTCATTGGACTATGTATGCCTAGTTGTGCATATTCATTGGACTTTGTATGCCTAGTTGTGCATATTCATTGGACTATGTATGCCTAGTTGTGCATATTCATTGGACTTTGTATGCCATATTCATTGGACTTTGTATGCCTAGCTGTGCATATTCATTGGACTTTGTATGCCTAGTTGTGCATATTCATCGGACTGTGTATGCCTAGTTGTGCATATTCATTGGACTTTGTATGCCTAGTTGTGCAAATGCATTGGACTGTGTATGCCTAGTTGTGCATATTCATTGGACTTTGCGGAGTGTGTATGCCTAGTTGTGCATATTCATTGGACTGTGTATGCTTAGTTGTTCATATTCATTGGACTTTGTATGCCTAGTTGTGCATATTCATTGGACTATGTGCCTAGTTGTGCATATTCATTGGACTATGTATGCCTAGTTGTGCATATTCATTGGACTGTGTATGCCTAGTTGTGCATATTCATTGGCCTAGTTGTGCATATTCATTGGACTGTGTATGCCCAGTTGTTCATATTCATTGGACTTTGTATGCCTAGCTGTGCATATTCATTGGACTGTGTATGCCTAGTTGTGTATATTCATTGGAGATTGTGACATTGTGCCTAGTTGTGCATATTCATTGGATTGTGTATGCCTAGTTGTGCATATTCATTGGACTATGAATGCATAGCTGTGCATATTCATTGGACTGTGTATGCGTACTTGTGCATATTCATTGGACTTTGTATGCCTAGCTGTGCATATTCATTGTACTGTGTATGCCTAGTTGTGCATATTAATTTAACTTTGTATGCCTAGCTGTGCATATTCATTGGACTATGTATGCCATATTTATTGGACTTTGCATGCCTAGTTGTTCATATTCATTGAACTTTGTAGTGCCTAGTTGTGCATTTTCATTAGACAATGTATGCGTAGTTGTGCATATTCATTGGACTGTGTATGCCTAGTTGTTCATAATCATTATACTTTGTATGCCTAGTTGTGCATATTCATTGGACTTTGCGTGCATATTCATTGGACTTTGCATGCCTAGTTGTGCATATTCATTGGACTTTGTATTGCCTAGTTGTACATATTCATTGGAATATATATGCCTAGTTGTGCATATTCATTGGACCTAGTTGTGCATATTCATTGGACCTAGTTGTGCATATTCATTGGACTGTGTATGATGCCTAGCTATTCATATTCATTGGACTTTGTATGCCTAGATGTGCATATTCATTGGACTTTGTATGCCTAGTTGTGCATATTCATTGGACTGTGTATGCCTAGTTGTGCATATTCATAGGACTATGTGCCTAGTTGTGCATATTCATTGGACTATGTATGCCAAGTATGCCTAGTTGTGCATATTCATTGGCCTAGTTGTGCATGTTCATTGGACTGTGTATGCCTAGTTGTTCATATTCATTGGACATTGTATGCCTAGTTGTGCATATTCATTGGACTTTGTATGCCTAGTTGTGCATATACATTGGACTGTGTATGCCTAGTTGTGCATATTCATTGGACTATGTGCCTAGTTGTGCATATTCATTGGACTATGTATGCCTAGTTGTGCATATACATTGGACTGTGTATGCCTAGTTGTGCATATTCATTGGACTTTGCCTAGTTGTGCATATTCATTGGACTTTGTATGCCTTTGTGCATATTCATCGGACTGTGTATGCCTAGTTGTGCATATTCATTGGACTTTGTATGCCTAGTTATGCATATTCATTGGACATTGTGACATTGTGCCTAGTTGTTCATATTCATTGGACTTTGTATGCCTAGTTGTGCATATTCATTGGACTATGTATGCCTAGTTGTGCATATTCATTGGACTTTGTATGCCTAGTTGTGCATATTCATTGGACTATGTATGCCTAGTTGTGCATATTCATTGGACTTTGTATGCCATATTCATTGGACTTTGTATGCCTAGCTGTGCATATTCATTGGACTTTGTATGCCTAGTTGTGCATATTCATTGGACTATGTATGCCTAGTTGTGCATATTCATTGGACTTTGTATGCCTAGTTGTGCATATTCATTGGACTATGTATGCCTAGTTGTGCATATTCATTGGACTTTGTATGCCATATTCATTGGACTTTGTATGCCTAGCTGTGCATATTCATTGGACTTTGTATGCCTAGTTGTGCATATTCATCGGACTGTGTATGCCTAGTTGTGCATATTCATTGGACTTTGTATGCCTAGTTGTGCATATGCATTGGACTGTGTATGCCTAGTTGTGCATATTCATTGGAATGTGTATGCCTAGTTGTGCATATTCATTGGACTGTGTATGCTTAGTTGTTCATATTCATTGGACTTTGTATGCCTAGTTGTGCATATTCATTGGACTATGTGCCTAGTTGTGCATATTCATTGGACTATGTATGCCTAGTTGTGCATATTCATTGGACTGTGTATGCCTAGTTGTGCATATTCATTGGCCTAGTTGTGCATATTCATTGGACTGTGTATGCCCAGTTGTTCATATTCATTGGACTTTGTATGCCTAGCTGTGCATATTCATTGGACTGTGTATGCCTAGTTGTGTATATTCATTGGAGATTGTGACATTGTGCCTAGTTGTGCATATTCATTGGATTGTGTATGCCTAGTTGTGCATATTCATTGGACTATGAATGCATAGCTGTGCATATTCATTGGACTGTGTATGCGTACTTGTGCATATTCATTGGACTTTGTATGCCTAGCTGTGCATATTCATTGTACTGTGTATGCCTAGTTGTGCATATTAATTTAACTTTGTATGCCTAGCTGTGCATATTCATTGGACTATGTATGCCATATTTATTGGACTTTGCATGCCTAGTTGTTCATATTCATTGAACTTTGTAGTGCCTAGTTGTGCATTTTCATTAGACAATGTATGCGTAGTTGTGCATATTCATTGGACTTTGCGTGCATATTCATTGGACTGTGTATGCCTAGTTGTTCATAATCATTATACTTTGTATGCCTAGTTGTGCATATTCATTGGACTTTGCGTGCATATTCATTGGACTTTGCATGCCTAGTTGTGCATATTCATTGGACTTTGTATTGCCTAGTTGTACATATTCATTGGAATATATATGCCTAGTTGTGCATATTCATTGGACCTAGTTGTGCATATTCATTGGACCTAGTTGTGCATATTCATTGGACTGTGTATGATGCCTAGCTATTCATATTCATTGGACTTTGTATGCCTAGATGTGCATATTCATTGGACTTTGTATGCCTAGTTGTGCATATTCATTGGACTGTGTATGCCTAGTTGTGCATATTCATTGGACTATGTGCCTAGTTGTGCATATTCATTGGACTATGTATGCCTAGTATGCCTAGTTGTGCATATTCATTGGCCTAGTTGTGCATGTTCATTGGACTGTGTATGCCTAGTTGTTCATATTCATTGGACATTGTATGCCTAGTTGTGCATATTCATTGGACTTTGTATGCCTAGTTGTGCATATACATTGGACTGTGTATGCCTAGTTGTGCATATTCATTGGACTATGTGCCTAGTTGTGCATATTCATTGGACTATGTATGCCTAGTTGTGCATATACATTGGACTGTGTATGCCTAGTTGTGCATATTCATTGGACTTTGCCTAGTTGTGCATATTCATTGGACTTTGTATGCCTTTGTGCATATTCATCGGACTGTGTATGCCTAGTTGTGCATATTCATTGGACTTTGTATGCCTAGTTATGCATATTCATTGGACATTGTGACATTGTGCCTAGTTGTGCATATTCATTGGACTTTGTATGCCTAGTTGTGCATATTCATTGGACTATGTATGCCTAGTTGTGCATATTCATTGGACTTTGTATGCCTAGTTGTGCATATTCATTGGACTATGTATGCCTAGTTGTGCATATTCATTGGACTTTGTATGCCATATTCATTGGACTTTGTATGCCTAGCTGTGCATATTCATTGGACTTTGTATGCCTAGTTGTGCATATTCATCGGACTGTGTATGCCTAGTTGTGCATATTCATTGGACTTTGTATGCCTAGTTGTGCATATGCATTGGACTGTGTATGCCTAGTTGTGCATATTCATTGGACTGTGCGGAGTGTGTATGCCTAGTTGTGCATATTCATTGGACTGTGTATGCTTAGTTGTTCATATTCATTGGACTTTGTATGCCTAGTTGTGCATATTCATTGGACTATGTGCCTAGTTGTGCATATTCATTGGACTATGTATGCCTAGTTGTGCATATTCATTGGACTGTGTATGCCTAGTTGTGCATATTCATTGGCCTAGTTGTGCATATTCATTGGACTGTGTATGCTCAGTTGTTCATATTCATTGGACTTTGTATGCCTAGCTGTGCATATTCATTGGACTGTGTATGCCTAGTTGTGTATATTCATTGGAGATTGTGACATTGTGCCTAGTTGTGCTTATTCATTGGACTATGTGCCTAGTTGTGCATATTCATTGGACTATGAATGCATAGCTGTGCATATTCATTGGACTGTGTATGCGTACTTGTGCATATTCATTGGACTTTGTATGCCTAGCTGTGCATATTCATTGTACTGTGTATGCCTAGTTGTGCATATTAATTTAACTTTGTATGCCTAGCTGTGCATATTCATTGGATTGTTGTATATGAGTAGTTGTGCATATTCATTGGACTTTGTATACCAAATTGTGCATATTCATTGGACTGTGTATGCCTAGTTGTGCCTATTCATTGGACTGTGTATGCCTAGTTGTGCATATTCATTGCACTTTGGATGCCTAGTTGTGCATATTCATAGGACTTTGTATGCCTAGTTGTGCATATTCATTGGACTGTGTATGCCTAGTTGTGCAAATTCATTGGACTATGAATGCCTAGTTGTGCATATTCATTCGACTTTGTATGCATATTCATTGGACTTTGTACTAGTTGTGCATATTCATTGGACTGTGTATGCCTAGTTGTGCATATTCATTGGACTTTGTACTAGTTGTGCATATTCATTGGACTGTGTATGCCTAGTTATGCATATTCATTGGACTATGTGACCATTTGTGCATATTCATTGGACTATGTTTGCCTAGTTGTGCATATTCATTGGACTGCGTATGCCTAGTTGTGCATATTCATTGGACTTTGTATGCCTAGTTGTGCATATTCATTGGACTTTGTATGCCTAGTTGTGCATATTCATTGGACTATGAATGCATAGCTGTGCATATTCATTGGACTGTGTATGCCTAGCTGTGCATATTCATTGGACTGTGTATGCCTAGTTGTCCATATTCATTTGACTTTGTATGCCTAGCTGTGCATATTCATTGGACTGTATAGCCTAGTTGTGCATATTCATTGGACTATGTATGCCTAGTTGTGCATATTCATTGGACTGTGTATGCCTAGTTGTGCATATTCATTGGACTTTGCCTAGTTGTGCATATTCATTGGACTTTGTATGCCTTTGTGCATATTCATCGGACTGTGTATGCCTAGTTGTGCATATTCATTGGACTTTGTATGCCTAGTTATGCATATTCATTGGACATTGTGACATTGTGCCTAGTTGTGCATATTCATTGGACTTTGTATGCCTAGTTGTGCATATTAATTGGACTATGTATGCCTAGTTGTGCATATTCATTGGACTTTGTATGCCTAGTTGTGCATATTCATTGGACTTTGTATTATTCATTGGACTTTGTTTGCCTAGCTGTGCATATTCATTGGACTTTGTATGCCTAGTTGTGCATATTCATTGGACTTTGTATGCCTAGTTGTGCATATTCATCGGACTGTGTATGCCTAGTTGTGCATATTCATTGGACTTTGTATGCCTAGTTGTGCATATTCATTGGACTGTGTATGCCTAGTTGTGCATATTCATTGGACTATGTGCCTAGTTGTGCATATTCATTGGACTATGTATGCCTAGTTGTGCATATTCATTGGACTTTGCATAGTTGTGCATATTCATTGGAGTGTGTAAGCCTAGTTGTGCATATTCATTGGACTGTGTATGCCCAGTTGTTCATATTCATTGGACTTTGTATGCCTAGTTGTGCATATTCATTAGACTATGTGCCTAGTTGTGCATATTCATTGAACTATGTATGCCTAGTTGTGCATATTCATTGGACTATGTGCCTAGTTGTGCATATTCATTGGACTGTGTATGCCCAGTTGTTCATATTCATTGGACTTTGTATGCCTAGTTGTGCATATTCATTGGACTGTGTATGCCTAGTTGTGCACATTCATTGGACTATGTGCCTAGTTGTGCATATTGATTGGACTGTATGAACAACTAGGCATACACAGTCCAATGAATATGCACAACTAGGCATACAAAGTCCAATGAATATGAACAACTGGGCATACACAGTCCAATGAATATACACAACTAGGCCAATGAATATGCACAACTAGGCACAACTAGGCATACAAAGTCCAATGAATATGAACAACTAAGCATACACAGTCCAATGAATATGCACAACTAGGCATACACACTCCAATGAATATACACAACTAGGCAAAGTCCAATGAATATGCACAACTAGGCATACAGTCCAATGAATATGCACAACTAGGCATACACAGTCCAATGAATATGCACAACTAGGCATTGTCGCAGGGCGACTCACTCAACCCTACGAATAACTGAATACAACTGGTAAACTGCCACCAGGTAACTACAAAGCTACCCCTGCGCTGATCGCTATAGTAGAAGATCAGACTTGGTATTAGTATAGTCAAAAACTGTTTCTCAAAAACCGATGCAACAGAAACAATGCTCGCAACAAACTCCGCTGTATGAATAGTCCAGGGGCTGGTTTATATAACCAGCACCTGTCCCTTACAATGGGTGGGTTAGATATGAATATCATTAACATCACA
Source organism: Cladorhizidae sp. MBARI D1340-BT2 (assembly GCA_028752905.1). Taxonomy (NCBI): domain Eukaryota; kingdom Metazoa; phylum Porifera; class Demospongiae; order Poecilosclerida; family Cladorhizidae; species Cladorhizidae sp. MBARI D1340-BT2. The sequence goes on from JAQNBH010000001.1 coordinate 23,322,873, forward strand.
AGTACTATATTGTTTTGTTCTGTGTTCCATGTCAACACTGTGACAGTCAGTTACTATGTCTCAGATGGCCCTGTGACATCCCCCCCTTGTTCTTCAGGGGTTGGCTTCTGGTGTGACTTGTCTGACGGCCATGATTGTCGAGACATCCCATCTGCATTGCTGTTCTGTGCTCCCGGTCGATGTTGTACCTCGTAGTTGTACGGTTGTAGAGCCAATGACCATCTGGCTAGGCGTCCGTTTTCGTCCTTCATCCTCTCTAGGTATTTGAGACTACTATGGTCGGTGATGACGGTAAAAACTGCTCCACTGAGGTAGACTCGAAAATGCTTCACTGCCTCAACTACAGCTAGGCACTCTTGTTCGGTGACTGTATATCTTGTTTCAGCTGGCTTGAGCTTGCGCGAGTAGAAGGCAACAGGTCTGTCTGTTCCATCAGCTCCGGCTTGACTGAGAACAGCACCTAAGCCTACTCCAGAGGAGTCAGTGTAGAGTAGATAAGGTTTCTCTTCATCTGGGCTGACAAGTACCGAGTCCTCAGTGAGGCTAGTCTTGAGTTGGTGAAAGGCTGCCAATCTCTCAGTCGTCCACTCTATTTTGTCTGGGGCCTGTTTCCTTGTTGCTTCTGTCAGTGGCACTGCTGCTGACCCATATCCTGGTACAAAGCGTCTGTAGTAGTTAGCCAGCCCAAGGAAAGCTCTCATATCCTTCTTCTTCACTGGTTTGCGGTACTGTGTTAGTGCTTCAATCTTTGCCTGCAAAGGTCGTACTTCTCCTGCTCCAACCATGTGTCCAAGGTACTGGCAGTTTGGCTCAGCTAGGGAACATTTCTTTGGTTTCAGAGTCAATCCTGTATCCTCTAGTCTGGTGAACACTGCTTGTAGGTGATCTACATGTTCCTCGAAATTCGTGCTGAAGATGACAATGTCATCAATGTAAGCAGCTGCAAAGGAAGCCATGTCAGCCAGCATACTGTTCATTAGACGTTGGAATACCGATGGTGCATTCTTCAAACCAAATGGCATTCTCACGTATTCCCATTTCCCGTGCGGGGTGATAAAAGCTGTTTTGCTGACTGAGTCCTTGTGGACTATGACTTGGTGATATCCTCTCTCCAGATCCAAGGTTGAAATATGCGTTGCTCGACCCAATTTGTCGATCAATTCATCTATTCTTGGTAGGGGAAATGGGTCTGACTTTGTGACTGCATTTAGGCGTCTATAGTCGATGCATAGCCGTACTCCTCCATCCTTCTTTCCCACGAGTAGTGCTGGTGACGCCCAGGGGCTCTTAGATGGCCTCACTATTCCTAGCTCCAGCAATTTCTTTATCTCGTCATTCATCATCTGTAGTTTCTTGGGGTCCAGCCTATAAGGTGGCCTGCTGATAGGATAGGCATCTCCTGTTTCCAGCCTTATCTCTGCATCCTTGGCACATCCTTGACCAAATAACCTTCTGTGTCTGGTCACCAGTTCCTGCAGTATCTCTCTCTCTGTTACTGACAAGGTCTTACTGATGGTCAAAATGAACTCCCCTCCTTCCCCTGGGGATGTTAGATCGTTCTCCATCAATTCTGTTGTGGAAAAACAAGCAGCCGTGGGTGAGTTGAACTCTTTGAGAAGATTAATGTGTCTCTTTACTCGTCTTCTTGGATGATCCGGCATACTCAGTTCGTAGGTGGTCTCATCCACTCTGTCAATCACTGCATACGGTCCATCCCATTCGGCTAGTAACTTGGGTCCTAGTGAGGGTGTTCTGAGCAGCACCAGGTCTCCTGGTTGAAATGATCGTTGTCTTGCCTTCTTGTCATGCCATAATTTGTGTTTGGCTTTCTTCTCTTCCTCTTTGTCCCTGGACATCTCCTTCAAAAGTTCAAAACGGTCTTGTATTGAAGTGATATATGTAATCACGTCCTTTGGAGTTGCTGCTATGGCTGTCCACTGTGCACGCAAGGTCTGTAGAGGTCCCTTGATCTGACGTCCATAGAGTAATTCTGATGGTGTAAAGCCTGTGGTATCGTGGGGAGCTCTTCTGTATTCTCCCAGTACATGTGGAAGGGCCAGATCCCACTGTCCCCTCCACAGTTTCAACGTCTTCCTCAGCATGCTTTTCAACGTAGAGTTGAAACGTTCAACCAATCCATCCGTCTCTGGATGGTAGGGAGTTGTCTTAATCCCTTTGATTCCAATCAACTTGTAGAGCTCTTGCATCAAGCGACTCACGAAGTTCGCTCCACAGTCTGTAACAATCTCATCTGGCACTCCAACTCGTGTAAACAGTACCATCAGCTCATCTGCTATGGTCTGGCTATCCGTCTTCTGGAGAGGAAAAGCTTCTGGCCATCTAGTTGCATAATCAACAACAACAAGGATGTGTCTGTGTCCAGCTTCAGTTCTTGGGAGGGGTCCAACTAGGTCCATCCCTATCCTCGAGAACGGTGTATCAATGACTGGAAGGGGTCGAAGGGGGGCTCTCTGTTTGGACTGGTAGGCTGACTTCTGGCATTCTGGGCATGCAAGGCACAGTTTCCTTACATCTGTGTGAACCCCGGGCCAAAAGTATTCATCAAGAATCCTTTGGGTAGTCCGATCTCGCCCCAGGTGGCCAGGCCTATGTGCCAGCGACAGAACCAGTGTTCTATGTTCTTTCGGCACACACAACTGCAGCAGTTCATCTCCTAGTCGGTCCTCTGACTTCCTCCAGAGAAGGTTGTTCACAACTACAAATTCAGTGTCTCCCTTCTCAGACTTCTTCCAGCACTGTTCTAACGAATCATCTTGTTTCTGTTCTTTCTGGAATTGTTCTCCATTGTGGTCCAGTGGGTGTCCTTTTTTGTTGGTCATGTAAAGAGCTCTAGCCTTCCGACGGCTAGCTCTGCTGCTGTGATGGTTGTTTTCATCTTCTGACTGTTCTGCACTAGGGCATTGGGTGATCTGTTCATCACTAGCTTGGTCTTCCCAAAGCTGATTGTCTCCATCACACTCTTCTTCTTCTGACTCTGTGTCAGTATCTCTGGAGGTGATTTCCTTGAAACTGTTTGGAAGGGAAGTATGCTCCGTCTTGTCTGCTTGAGAACGTGTCTGGACTACATTTACAATCTCCTCATAGAGTAAACGTTTTCCCATTCCCCACAAGTCTGGGAAATCGGTTCCTAGCAAGGCATCATAACCAAGGTCCTTCTGTACAGCCACAGTTAGTTCATCCTTGCTGGCTCCAAGTTCTATTCTGACCCTTGCCAGTGGCAATGCTGATATTGTGCCATTGAAAGCCCTGACATGAATCACTTCTCCAGTCATATCTTCATCTTGAATCAATTTGCTGTCAACCAGGGTCCTCTCTGCTCCTGTGTCGAGTAACACCCTATCCACAGGCTGATCATTCACAGTTCCTGTGACCAGGGTCTGACGGTTCACCTCTGTTGTTACTAAGTCGACCTCCTGTCTTGGTGTCAGTAGCTCTGCCATGTTAATGGTTTCTAGCCTTGGTTTACTGTAATCCTTCTTTTCTCCATGGCACTCAGCTGCAAAATGACCATACTGGTTACATCGGTAACATCTGGGTCGGTTCTGCTTGTCAAATTTTGGAAGCCCCTTCCAGTTCTGTTCCGACTTCCGTCCAGGTCCTTGTGCATCCTGTGGTGGTGGTGATTTCTTTCCATCCCGTTGCTTGGGACTAGACATCTGTTCTCCTGTATGACGAGGTCTGTCGTCCTTTCTGTGATGCTTTCCTTGGTTGGTGGACCGATCTGTCTCAGTAGTAACCTCGTACGTCCATCCTCGATTTACAACAAAGTCATCTGCTAGACTAGTTGCTTCCTCCAAGGTTTTGGGTTTTCTGTCTCTCACATACGTGGCCATCTGCCTGGGCATCAACTTCAACAATGCCTCAGTGGACACTAACTCAGCCATTTCTTTCGCTGAGGTACAGCTTTCACTCCACTTTAAGGTAAGGTTGAGGTGTCTCCTGCCACAGGTACTCCATGTTTCTTCTGATTTCCTTTTCAGTTGGTCCATTCTCTGTCTATAAGTTTCTTGCGTTATCCTGTAATGAGTAAACAGAGCTGCCTTAAGGACACCGTAGTCCTGTCTGTTGTCTGGATCCAACGTCACATAGACTTGTGTTGCATCTGGTGTTAGAACAGGTATCAGATGTCGGCTCCATTGTGGTCTTGGTAGGGAATAACATTCCATGTGAGCTTCAAAAGCTGAAAAGTAAGCTTCCACATCCTCTTCTTTTTCCAACTGGCGGAATCTGTTTATCCTGTCAGTTGAGATGGTGGCTGGTCGTGGGGATCCGGACACACTGTGTTCATCTATTGTTCTGGACAGTAGCCTTTCCCACCGTTGTTCTCTTTCAGCTTCCAAATGTCTGTTTTCTTCTCTTTCTCGTCTCCGACATTCCTCTTGATCTTGGAGTCGACGAATTTCTCTTTGCTCCTGCTCTTGCTGCCTCCTCACATCTGTTTCCCACTGCTGTTGCATGGAGGATTGCATGAAGTGCATCATCATGACCACTGGGTTGGTCTGATCTGTCATGGTCTGCATTTCATGTGGGGTTGGACTTGTTACTGGGAATCCACGAGTTCCGTTTATGGCTCCAGATTGCGGTAATTCCATACTCGCTGTTGACTGCTGTGCCAAAGTTTCGGAGGTCTCAAGCGGAGTTTGTTGCGAGCATTGTTTCTGTTGCATCGGTTTTTGAGAAACAGTTTTTGACTATACTAATACCAAGTCTGATCTTCTACTATAGCGATCAGCGCAGGGGTAGCTTTGTAGTTACCTGGTGGCAGTTTACCAGTTGTATTCAGTTATTCAAAGTTCTGTCCGATCCTGTACTCTGTGCGTCAGATGAAGCCGTCTGATCTCGCTGATGCAGATTATTTCCTCTTAGGTCGTAGTGTGACATTCCCAAATGAACTGAAAGAGACAACGATCAATCGAACAATCAGACTCTAATGCTCCAAGCGAAAGCTGAAAAAGGCACTAGTAAATCACGGCACCGCTGCCGCCAGATGTCGCAGGGCGACTCACTCAACCCTACGAATAACTGAATACAACTGGTAAACTGCCACCAGGTAACTACAAAGCTACCCCTGCGCTGATCGCTATAGTAGAAGATCAGACTTGGTATTAGTATAGTCAAAAACTGTTTCTCAAAAACCGATGCAACAGAAACAATGCTCGCAACAAACTCCGCTGTATGAATAGTCCAGGGGCTGGTTTATATAACCAGCACCTGTCCCTTACAATGGGTGGGTTAGATATGAATATCATTAACATCACAAGTACTATATTGTTTTGTTCTGTGTTCCATGTCAACACTGTGACAGTCAGTTACTATGTCTCAGATGGCCCTGTGACAGGCATACACAGTCCAATGAATATGCACAACTAGGCATACACAGTCCAATGAATATGCACAACTAGGCATACAAAGTCCAATGAATATGCACAACTAGGCATACACAATCCAATGAATATGCACAACTAGGCATACAAAGTCCAATAAATATGCACAACTAGGCAAAGTCCAATGAATATGCCCAACTAGGCATACACAGTCCAATGAATATGCACAACTAGGCATACATAGTCAAATGAATATGGCATACAAAGTCCAATGAATATGCACAACTAGGCAAAGTCCAATGAATATGCACAACTAGGCATACACAGTCCAATGAATATGCACAACTAGGCATACATAGTCAAATGAATATGGTGCATACAAAGTCCAATGAATATGCACAACTAGGCATACAAAGTCCAATGAATATGCACATCTAGGCATACAAAGTCCAATGAATATGAATAACTAGGCATCATACACAGTCCAATGAATATGTACAACTAGTCATACAAAGTCCAATGAATACAATGAATATGCACAACTAGGCATACATAGTCCAATGAATATGCACAACTAGGCACATAGTCCAATGAATATGCACAACTAGGTATACACACTCCAATGAATATGCACAACTAGGCAAAGTCCAATGAATATGCATAACTAGGCATACAGTCCAATGAATATGCACAACTAGGCATACACAGTCCAATGAATATGCACAACTAGGCATACACAGTCCAATGAATATGCACAACTAGGCATACACAGTCCAATGAATATGCACAACTAGGCGTACAAAGTCCAATGAATATGCACAACTAGGAATACACAGTCCAATGAATATGCACAACTAGGCATACAAAGTCCAATGAATATGCACAACTAGGCATACACAGTCCAATGAATATGCACAACTAGGCATACACAGTCCAATGAATATGAACAACTGGGCATACAAAGTCCAATGAATATGAACAACTGGGCATACACAGTCCAATGAATATGCACAACTAGGTCAATGAATATGCACAACTAGGCACACAGAGTCCAATGAATATGCACAACTAGGCATACATAGTCCAATGAATATGCACAACTAGGCTGCGTAGTTGTGCATATTCATTGGACTTTGTATGCCTAGTTGTGCATATTCATTGGACTGTGTAAGCCTAGTTGTGCATATTCATTGCACTTTGGATGCCTAGTTGTGCATATTCATAGGACTTTGTATGCCTAGTTGTGCATATTCATTGGACATAGTTGTGCATATTCATTGGATTTATATGCCTAGTTGTGCATATACATTGGACTATGTATGCTTTATTCATTGGACTATGTATGCTTTATTCATTGGACTGTGTATGCCGGACTGTGTATGCCTAGTTGTGCATATTCATTGGACTATGTGCCTAGTTGTGCATATTCATTGGACTGTGTGTATGCTTAGCTGTGCGTATTCATTGGACTGTGTATGCCTAGTTGTGCATATTCATTTGACTTTGTATGCCTAGCTGTGCATATTCATTGGACTGTATATGAGTAGTTGTGCATATTCATTGGACTTTGTATGCCTAATTGTGCATATTCTTTGGACTGTGTATGCCTAGTTGTGCATATTCATTGCACTTTGGATGCCTAGTTGTGCATATTCATAGGACTTTGTATGCCTAGTTGTGCATATTCATTGGACTGTGTATGCCAAATTCATTGGACTATGAATGCCTAGTTGTGCATATTCATTGGACTTTGTATGCCTAGTTGTGCATATTCATTGGACTATGTATGCCTAGTATGCCTAGTTGTGCATATTCATTGGCCTAGTTGTGCATATGTTCATTGGACTGTGTATGCCTAGTTGTTCATATTCATTGGACATTGTATGCCTAGTTGTGCATATTCATTGGACTGTGTATGACTAGTTGTGCATATTCATTGGACTTTGTATGCCTAGTTATGCATATTCATTGGACATTGTGACATTGTGCCTAGTTGTGCATATTCATTGGACTTTGTATGCCTAGTTGTGCATATTCATTGGACTATGTATGCCTAGTTGTGCATATTCATTGGACTTTGTATGCCCAGTTGTTCATATTCATTGGACTTTGTATGCCTAGTTGTGCATATTCATTAGACTATGTGCCTAGTTGTGCATATTCATTGAACTATGTATGCCTAGTTGTGCATATTCATTGGACTATGTGCCTAGTTGTGCATATTCATTGGACTGTGTATGCCCAGTTGTTCATATTCATTGGACTTTGTATGCCTAGTTGTGCATATTCATTGGACTGTGTATGCCTAGTTGTGCACATTCATTGGACTATGTGCCTAGTTGTGCATATTGATTGGACTGTATGAACAACTAGGCATACACAGTCCAATGAATATGCACAACTAGGCATACAAAGTCCAATGAATATGAACAACTGGGCATACACAGTCCAATGAATATACACAACTAGGCCAATGAATATGCACAACTAGGCACAACTAGGCATACAAAGTCCAATGAATATGAACAACTAAGCATACACAGTCCAATGAATATGCACAACTAGGCATACACACTCCAATGAATATACACAACTAGGCAAAGTCCAATGAATATGCACAACTAGGCATACAGTCCAATGAATATGCACAACTAGGCATACACAGTCCAATGAATATGCACAACTAGGCATTGTCGCAGGGCGACTCACTCAACCCTACGAATAACTGAATACAACTGGTAAACTGCCACCAGGTAACTACAAAGCTACCCCTGCGCTGATCGCTATAGTAGAAGATCAGACTTGGTATTAGTATAGTCAAAAACTGTTTCTCAAAAACCGATGCAACAGAAACAATGCTCGCAACAAACTCCGCTGTATGAATAGTCCAGGGGCTGGTTTATATAACCAGCACCTGTCCCTTACAATGGGTGGGTTAGATATGAATATCATTAACATCACAAGTACTATATTGTTTTGTTCTGTGTTCCATGTCAACACTGTGACAGTCAGTTACTATGTCTCAGATGGCCCTGTGACATCCCCCCCTTGTTCTTCAGGGGTTGGCTTCTGGTGTGACTTGTCTGACGGCCATGATTGTCGAGACATCCCATCTGCATTGCTGTTCTGTGCTCCCGGTCGATGTTGTACCTCGTAGTTGTACGGTTGTAGAGCCAATGACCATCTGGCTAGGCGTCCGTTTTCGTCCTTCATCCTCTCTAGGTATTTGAGACTACTATGGTCGGTGATGACGGTAAAAACTGCTCCACTGAGGTAGACTCGAAAATGCTTCACTGCCTCAACTACAGCTAGGCACTCTTGTTCGGTGACTGTATATCTTGTTTCAGCTGGCTTGAGCTTGCGCGAGTAGAAGGCAACAGGTCTGTCTGTTCCATCAGCTCCGGCTTGACTGAGAACAGCACCTAAGCCTACTCCAGAGGAGTCAGTGTAGAGTAGATAAGGTTTCTCTTCATCTGGGCTGACAAGTACCGAGTCCTCAGTGAGGCTAGTCTTGAGTTGGTGAAAGGCTGCCAATCTCTCAGTCGTCCACTCTATTTTGTCTGGGGCCTGTTTCCTTGTTGCTTCTGTCAGTGGCACTGCTGCTGACCCATATCCTGGTACAAAGCGTCTGTAGTAGTTAGCCAGCCCAAGGAAAGCTCTCATATCCTTCTTCTTCACTGGTTTGCGGTACTGTGTTAGTGCTTCAATCTTTGCCTGCAAAGGTCGTACTTCTCCTGCTCCAACCATGTGTCCAAGGTACTGGCAGTTTGGCTCAGCTAGGGAACATTTCTTTGGTTTCAGAGTCAATCCTGTATCCTCTAGTCTGGTGAACACTGCTTGTAGGTGATCTACATGTTCCTCGAAATTCGTGCTGAAGATGACAATGTCATCAATGTAAGCAGCTGCAAAGGAAGCCATGTCAGCCAGCATACTGTTCATTAGACGTTGGAATACCGATGGTGCATTCTTCAAACCAAATGGCATTCTCACGTATTCCCATTTCCCGTGCGGGGTGATAAAAGCTGTTTTGCTGACTGAGTCCTTGTGGACTATGACTTGGTGATATCCTCTCTCCAGATCCAAGGTTGAAATATGCGTTGCTCGACCCAATTTGTCGATCAATTCATCTATTCTTGGTAGGGGAAATGGGTCTGACTTTGTGACTGCATTTAGGCGTCTATAGTCGATGCATAGCCGTACTCCTCCATCCTTCTTTCCCACGAGTAGTGCTGGTGACGCCCAGGGGCTCTTAGATGGCCTCACTATTCCTAGCTCCAGCAATTTCTTTATCTCGTCATTCATCATCTGTAGTTTCTTGGGGTCCAGCCTATAAGGTGGCCTGCTGATAGGATAGGCATCTCCTGTTTCCAGCCTTATCTCTGCATCCTTGGCACATCCTTGACCAAATAACCTTCTGTGTCTGGTCACCAGTTCCTGCAGTATCTCTCTCTCTGTTACTGACAAGGTCTTACTGATGGTCAAAATGAACTCCCCTCCTTCCCCTGGGGATGTTAGATCGTTCTCCATCAATTCTGTTGTGGAAAAACAAGCAGCCGTGGGTGAGTTGAACTCTTTGAGAAGATTAATGTGTCTCTTTACTCGTCTTCTTGGATGATCCGGCATACTCAGTTCGTAGGTGGTCTCATCCACTCTGTCAATCACTGCATACGGTCCATCCCATTCGGCTAGTAACTTGGGTCCTAGTGAGGGTGTTCTGAGCAGCACCAGGTCTCCTGGTTGAAATGATCGTTGTCTTGCCTTCTTGTCATGCCATAATTTGTGTTTGGCTTTCTTCTCTTCCTCTTTGTCCCTGGACATCTCCTTCAAAAGTTCAAAACGGTCTTGTATTGAAGTGATATATGTAATCACGTCCTTTGGAGTTGCTGCTATGGCTGTCCACTGTGCACGCAAGGTCTGTAGAGGTCCCTTGATCTGACGTCCATAGAGTAATTCTGATGGTGTAAAGCCTGTGGTATCGTGGGGAGCTCTTCTGTATTCTCCCAGTACATGTGGAAGGGCCAGATCCCACTGTCCCCTCCACAGTTTCAACGTCTTCCTCAGCATGCTTTTCAACGTAGAGTTGAAACGTTCAACCAATCCATCCGTCTCTGGATGGTAGGGAGTTGTCTTAATCCCTTTGATTCCAATCAACTTGTAGAGCTCTTGCATCAAGCGACTCACGAAGTTCGCTCCACAGTCTGTAACAATCTCATCTGGCACTCCAACTCGTGTAAACAGTACCATCAGCTCATCTGCTATGGTCTGGCTATCCGTCTTCTGGAGAGGAAAAGCTTCTGGCCATCTAGTTGCATAATCAACAACAACAAGGATGTGTCTGTGTCCAGCTTCAGTTCTTGGGAGGGGTCCAACTAGGTCCATCCCTATCCTCGAGAACGGTGTATCAATGACTGGAAGGGGTCGAAGGGGGGCTCTCTGTTTGGACTGGTAGGCTGACTTCTGGCATTCTGGGCATGCAAGGCACAGTTTCCTTACATCTGTGTGAACCCCGGGCCAAAAGTATTCATCAAGAATCCTTTGGGTAGTCCGATCTCGCCCCAGGTGGCCAGGCCTATGTGCCAGCGACAGAACCAGTGTTCTATGTTCTTTCGGCACACACAACTGCAGCAGTTCATCTCCTAGTCGGTCCTCTGACTTCCTCCAGAGAAGGTTGTTCACAACTACAAATTCAGTGTCTCCCTTCTCAGACTTCTTCCAGCACTGTTCTAACGAATCATCTTGTTTCTGTTCTTTCTGGAATTGTTCTCCATTGTGGTCCAGTGGGTGTCCTTTTTTGTTGGTCATGTAAAGAGCTCTAGCCTTCCGACGGCTAGCTCTGCTGCTGTGATGGTTGTTTTCATCTTCTGACTGTTCTGCACTAGGGCATTGGGTGATCTGTTCATCACTAGCTTGGTCTTCCCAAAGCTGATTGTCTCCATCACACTCTTCTTCTTCTGACTCTGTGTCAGTATCTCTGGAGGTGATTTCCTTGAAACTGTTTGGAAGGGAAGTATGCTCCGTCTTGTCTGCTTGAGAACGTGTCTGGACTACATTTACAATCTCCTCATAGAGTAAACGTTTTCCCATTCCCCACAAGTCTGGGAAATCGGTTCCTAGCAAGGCATCATAACCAAGGTCCTTCTGTACAGCCACAGTTAGTTCATCCTTGCTGGCTCCAAGTTCTATTCTGACCCTTGCCAGTGGCAATGCTGATATTGTGCCATTGAAAGCCCTGACATGAATCACTTCTCCAGTCATATCTTCATCTTGAATCAATTTGCTGTCAACCAGGGTCCTCTCTGCTCCTGTGTCGAGTAACACCCTATCCACAGGCTGATCATTCACAGTTCCTGTGACCAGGGTCTGACGGTTCACCTCTGTTGTTACTAAGTCGACCTCCTGTCTTGGTGTCAGTAGCTCTGCCATGTTAATGGTTTCTAGCCTTGGTTTACTGTAATCCTTCTTTTCTCCATGGCACTCAGCTGCAAAATGACCATACTGGTTACATCGGTAACATCTGGGTCGGTTCTGCTTGTCAAATTTTGGAAGCCCCTTCCAGTTCTGTTCCGACTTCCGTCCAGGTCCTTGTGCATCCTGTGGTGGTGGTGATTTCTTTCCATCCCGTTGCTTGGGACTAGACATCTGTTCTCCTGTATGACGAGGTCTGTCGTCCTTTCTGTGATGCTTTCCTTGGTTGGTGGACCGATCTGTCTCAGTAGTAACCTCGTACGTCCATCCTCGATTTACAACAAAGTCATCTGCTAGACTAGTTGCTTCCTCCAAGGTTTTGGGTTTTCTGTCTCTCACATACGTGGCCATCTGCCTGGGCATCAACTTCAACAATGCCTCAGTGGACACTAACTCAGCCATTTCTTTCGCTGAGGTACAGCTTTCACTCCACTTTAAGGTAAGGTTGAGGTGTCTCCTGCCACAGGTACTCCATGTTTCTTCTGATTTCCTTTTCAGTTGGTCCATTCTCTGTCTATAAGTTTCTTGCGTTATCCTGTAATGAGTAAACAGAGCTGCCTTAAGGACACCGTAGTCCTGTCTGTTGTCTGGATCCAACGTCACATAGACTTGTGTTGCATCTGGTGTTAGAACAGGTATCAGATGTCGGCTCCATTGTGGTCTTGGTAGGGAATAACATTCCATGTGAGCTTCAAAAGCTGAAAAGTAAGCTTCCACATCCTCTTCTTTTTCCAACTGGCGGAATCTGTTTATCCTGTCAGTTGAGATGGTGGCTGGTCGTGGGGATCCGGACACACTGTGTTCATCTATTGTTCTGGACAGTAGCCTTTCCCACCGTTGTTCTCTTTCAGCTTCCAAATGTCTGTTTTCTTCTCTTTCTCGTCTCCGACATTCCTCTTGATCTTGGAGTCGACGAATTTCTCTTTGCTCCTGCTCTTGCTGCCTCCTCACATCTGTTTCCCACTGCTGTTGCATGGAGGATTGCATGAAGTGCATCATCATGACCACTGGGTTGGTCTGATCTGTCATGGTCTGCATTTCATGTGGGGTTGGACTTGTTACTGGGAATCCACGAGTTCCGTTTATGGCTCCAGATTGCGGTAATTCCATACTCGCTGTTGACTGCTGTGCCAAAGTTTCGGAGGTCTCAAGCGGAGTTTGTTGCGAGCATTGTTTCTGTTGCATCGGTTTTTGAGAAACAGTTTTTGACTATACTAATACCAAGTCTGATCTTCTACTATAGCGATCAGCGCAGGGGTAGCTTTGTAGTTACCTGGTGGCAGTTTACCAGTTGTATTCAGTTATTCAAAGTTCTGTCCGATCCTGTACTCTGTGCGTCAGATGAAGCCGTCTGATCTCGCTGATGCAGATTATTTCCTCTTAGGTCGTAGTGTGACATTCCCAAATGAACTGAAAGAGACAACGATCAATCGAACAATCAGACTCTAATGCTCCAAGCGAAAGCTGAAAAAGGCACTAGTAAATCACGGCACCGCTGCCGCCAGATGTCGCAGGGCGACTCACTCAACCCTACGAATAACTGAATACAACTGGTAAACTGCCACCAGGTAACTACAAAGCTACCCCTGCGCTGATCGCTATAGTAGAAGATCAGACTTGGTATTAGTATAGTCAAAAACTGTTTCTCAAAAACCGATGCAACAGAAACAATGCTCGCAACAAACTCCGCTGTATGAATAGTCCAGGGGCTGGTTTATATAACCAGCACCTGTCCCTTACAATGGGTGGGTTAGATATGAATATCATTAACATCACAAGTACTATATTGTTTTGTTCTGTGTTCCATGTCAACACTGTGACAGTCAGTTACTATGTCTCAGATGGCCCTGTGACAGGCATACACAGTCCAATGAATATGCACAACTAGGCATACACAGTCCAATGAATATGCACAACTAGGCATACAAAGTCCAATGAATATGCACAACTAGGCATACACAATCCAATGAATATGCACAACTAGGCATACAAAGTCCAATAAATGTGCACAACTAGGCAAAGTCCAATGAATATGCCCAACTAGGCATACACAGTCCAATGAATATGCACAACTAGGCATACATAGTCAAATGAATATGGCATACAAAGTCCAATGAATATGCACAACTAGGCAAAGTCCAATGAATATGCACAACTAGGCATACACAGTCCAATGAATATGCACAACTAGGCATACATAGTCAAATGAATATGGTGCATACAAAGTCCAATGAATATGCACAACTAGGCATACAAAGTCCAATGAATATGCACATCTAGGCATACAAAGTCCAATGAATATGAATAACTAGGCATCATACACAGTCCAATGAATATGTACAACTAGTCATACAAAGTCCAATGAATACAATGAATATGCACAACTAGGCATACATAGTCCAATGAATATGCACAACTAGGCACATAGTCCAATGAATATGCACAACTAGGTATACACACTCCAATGAATATGCACAACTAGGCAAAGTCCAATGAATATGCATAACTAGGCATACAGTCCAATGAATATGCACAACTAGGCATACACAGTCCAATGAATATGCACAACTAGGCATACACAGTCCAATGAATATGCACAACTAGGCATACACAGTCCAATGAATATGCACAACTAGGCGTACAAAGTCCAATGAATATGCACAACTAGGAATACACAGTCCAATGAATATGCACAACTAGGCATACAAAGTCCAATGAATATGCACAACTAGGCATACACAGTCCAATGAATATGCACAACTAGGCATACACAGTCCAATGAATATGAACAACTGGGCATACAAAGTCCAATGAATATGAACAACTGGGCATACACAGTCCAATGAATATGCACAACTAGGTCAATGAATATGCACAACTAGGCACACAGAGTCCAATGAATATGCACAACTAGGCATACATAGTCCAATGAATATGCACAACTAGGCTGCGTAGTTGTGCATATTCATTGGACTTTGTATGCCTAGTTGTGCATATTCATTGGACTGTGTAAGCCTAGTTGTGCATATTCATTGCACTTTGGATGCCTAGTTGTGCATATTCATAGGACTTTGTATGCCTAGTTGTGCATATTCATTGGACATAGTTGTGCATATTCATTGGATTTATATGCCTAGTTGTGCATATACATTGGACTATGTATGCTTTATTCATTGGACTATGTATGCTTTATTCATTGGACTGTGTATGCCGGACTGTGTATGCCTAGTTGTGCATATTCATTGGACTATGTGCCTAGTTGTGCATATTCATTGGACTGTGTGTATGCTTAGCTGTGCGTATTCATTGGACTGTGTATGCCTAGTTGTGCATATTCATTTGACTTTGTATGCCTAGCTGTGCATATTCATTGGACTGTATATGAGTAGTTGTGCATATTCATTGGACTTTGTATGCCTAATTGTGCATATTCTTTGGACTGTGTATGCCTAGTTGTGCATATTCATTGCACTTTGGATGCCTAGTTGTGCATATTCATAGGACTTTGTATGCCTAGTTGTGCATATTCATTGGACTGTGTATGCCAAATTCATTGGACTATGAATGCCTAGTTGTGCATATTCATTGGACTTTGTATGCCTAGTTGTGCATATTCATTGGACTATGTATGCCTAGTATGCCTAGTTGTGCATATTCATTGGCCTAGTTGTGCATATGTTCATTGGACTGTGTATGCCTAGTTGTTCATATTCATTGGACATTGTATGCCTAGTTGTGCATATTCATTGGACTGTGTATGACTAGTTGTGCATATTCATTGGACTTTGTATGCCTAGTTATGCATATTCATTGGACATTGTGACATTGTGCCTAGTTGTGCATATTCATTGGACTTTGTATGCCTAGTTGTGCATATTCATTGGACTATGTATGCCTAGTTGTGCATATTCATTGGACTTTGTATGCCTAGTTGTGCATATTCATTGGACTATGTATGCCTAGTTGTGCATATTCATTGGACTTTGTATGCCATATTCATTGGACTTTGTATGCCTAGCTGTGCATATTCATTTGACTTTGTATGCCTAGTTGTGCATATTCATTGGACTTTATATGCCTAGTTGTGTATATTCATTGGACTTTGTATGCCTAGTTGTGCATATACATTGGACTGTGTATGCCTAGTTGTGCATATTCATTGGACTATGTATGCCTAGTTGTGCATCTTCATTGGACTGTGTATACCTAGTTGTGCATATTCATTAGACTTTGCCTAGTTGTGCATATTCATTGGAATTTGTATGCCTAGTTATGCATATTCATTGGACATTGTGACATGTACCTAGTTGTGCATATTCGTTGGACTTTGTATGCCTAGTTGTGCATATTCATGGACTATGTATGCCTAGTTGTGCATATTCATTGGACTTTGTATGCCTAGTTGTGCATATTCATTGGACTATGTATGCCTAGTTGTGCATATTCATTGGACTTTGTATGCCATATTCATTGGACTTTGAATGCCTAGCTGTGCATATTCATTGGACTTTGTATGCCTAGTTGTGCATATTCATTGGACTGTGTATGCCATATTCATTGGACTTTGTATGCCTAGTTGTGCATATTCATTGGACTGTGTATGCCTAGTTGTGCATATTCATTGGACTTTGTATGCCTAGTTGTGCATATTCATTGGACTTTGTATGCCTAGTTGTGCATATTCATTGAAATATGTGCCTAATTGTGCATATTCATTGGACTGTGTATGCCTAGTTGTGCATATTCATTGGACTGTGTATGCCTAGTTGTGCATATTCATTGCACTTTGGATGCCTAGTTGTGCATATTCATAGGACTTTGTATGCCATATTCATTGGACATTGTGACATTGTGCCTAGTTGTGCATATTCATTGGACTTTGTATGCCTAGTTGTGCATATTCATGGACTATGTATGCCTAGTTGTGCATATTCATTGGACTTTGTATGCCTAGTTGTGCATATTCATTGGACTTTGTATGCCTTGTTGTGCATATTCATTGGACAGTGTATGCATAGTTGTGCATATTCTTTGGAGTGTGTATGCCTAGTTATGAATATTCATTGGCCTAGATGTGCAATTGTGCATATTCATTGGACTGTGTATGCCTAGTTGTTCATATTCATTGGACTTTGTATGCCTAGTTGTGCATATTCATTGGACTGTCTATGCCTAGTTGTGCATATTCATTGGACTTTGTACTAGTTGTGCATATTCATTGGACTGTGTATGCCTAGTTGTGCATATTCATTGGACTATGTGCCTAGTTGTGCATATTCATTGGACTATGTATGCCTAGTTGTGCATATTCATTGGACTGCGTATGCCTAGTTGTGCATATTCATTGGCCTAGATGTGCAATTGTGCATATTCATTGGACTGTGTATGCCTAGTTGTTCATATTCATTGGACTTTGTATGCCTAGTTGTGGATATTCATTGGACTGTCTATGCCTAGTTGTGCATATTCATTGGACTTTGTACTAGTTGTGCATATTCATTGGACTGTGTATGCCTAGTTGTGCATATTCATTGGACTATGTGCCTAGTTGTGCATATTCATTGGACTATGTATGCCTAGTTGTGCATATTCATTGGACTGCGTATGCCTAGTTGTGGATATTCATTGGACTTTGTATGCCTAGTTTAGCATATTCATTGGAGTTTGTATGCCTTGTTGTGCATATTCATTGGACAGTGTATGCATAGTTGTGCATATTCTTTGGACTGTGTATGCCTAGTTATGATTATTCATTGGACTTTGTAGTTGTGGATATTCATTGGACTATGAATGCCTAGTTGTGCATATTCATTGGACTTTGTATGCCTATTTGTGCATATTCATTGGACTTTGTATGCCTAGTTGTGCATATTCATTGGACTGTGTATGCCTAGTTGTGCATATTCATTGGACTTTGTATGCCTAGTTGTGCATATTCATTGGACTTTGTATGCCTAGTTGTGCATATTCATTGGACTGTCTATGCCTAGTTGTTCATATTCATTGGACTTTGTACTAGTTGTGCATATTCATTGGACTATGTATGCCTAGTTGTGCATATTCATTGCACTATATGCCTAGTTGTGCATATTCATTGGACTATGTATGCCTAGTTGTGCATATTCATTGGACTGCGTATGCCTAGTTGTGCATATTCATTGGACTTTGTATGCCTAGTTGTGCATATTCATTGGACTTTGTATGCCTTGTTGTGCATATTCATTGGACAGTGTATGCATAGTTGTGCATATTCTTTGGACTCTGTATGCCTAGTTATGAATGTTCATTGGACTTTGTAGTTGTGCATATTCATTGGACTATGAATGCCTAGTTGTGCATATTCATTGGACTTTGTAGCCTAGTTGTGCATATTCATTGGACTTTGTATGCCTTGTTGTGCATATTCATTGGACTGTGTATGCATAGTTGTGCATATTCATTAGACTGTGTGCCCAGTTGTGCATATTCATTGGACTATGAATGCATAGCTGTGCATATTCATTGGACTTTGTATGCCTAGATGCCTAGTTGTGCATATTCATTGGACTTTGTATGCCTAGTTGTGCATATTCATTGGACTTTGTATGCCTAGTTGTGCATATTCATTGGACTATGAATGCATAGCTGTGCATATTCATTGGACTGTGTATGCCTAGCTGTGCGTATTCATTGGACTGTGTATGCCTAGTTGTGCATATTCATTTGACTTAGTATGCCTAGCTGTGCATATTCATTTGACTGTATATGCGTAGTTGTGCATATTCATTGGACTTTGTATGCCTAATTGTGCATATTCATTGGACTGTGTATGCCTAGTTGTGCATATTCATTGGACTGTGTATGCCTAGTTGTGCATATTCATTGCACTTTGGATGCCTAGTTGTGCATATTCATAGGACTTTGTATGCCATATTCATTGGACATTGTGACATTGTGCCTAGTTGTGCATATTCATTGGACTTTGTATGCCTAGTTGTGCATATTCATGGACTATGTATGCCTAGTTGTGCATATTCATCGGACTTTGTATGCCTAGTTGTGCATATTCATTGGACTTTGTATGCCTTGTTGTGCATATTCATTGGACAGTGTATGCATAGTTGTGCATATTCTTTGGACTGTGTATGCCTAGTTATGAATATTCATTGGACTTTGTAGTTGTGCATATTCATTGGACTTTGTATGCCTAAAAATATTCATTGGACTTTGTATGCCTAAAAATATTCATTGGACTTTGTATGCCTATTTGTGCATATTCATTGGACTTTGTATGCCTAGTTGTGCATATTCATTGGACTGTGTATGCCTAGTTGTGCATATTCATTGGACTTTGTATGCCTAGTTGTGCATATTCATTGGACTTTGTATGCCTAGTTGTGCATATTCATTGAAATATGTATGCCTAGTTGTACATATTCATTGGACTTTGTATGTCTAGTTGTGCATATTCATTGGCCTAGTTGTGCAGTTGTGCATATTCATTGGACTGTGTATGCCTAGTTGTTCATATTCATTGGACTTTGTATGCCTAGTTGTGCATATTCATTGGACTGTCTATGCCTAGTTGTGCATATTCATTGGACTTTGTACTAGTTGTGCATATTCATTGGACTGTGTATGCCTAGTTCTGCATATTCATTGGACTATGTGCCTCGTTGTGCATATTCATTGGACTATGTATGCCTAGTTGTGCATATTCATTGGACTGCGTATGCCTTGTTGTGCATATTCATTGGACTTTGTATGCCTAGTTGTGTATATTCATTGAAATATGTATGCCTAGTTGTACATATTCATTGGACTTTGTATGCCTAGTTGTGCATATTCATTGGACTTTGTATGCCTAGGTGTGCATATTCATTGGATTATGTATGCCGAGTTGTGCATATTCATTGGACGTTGTATGCCTAGTTGTGCATATTCATTGAAATATGTATGCCTAGTTGTACATATTCATTGGACTGTGTATGCGTACTTGTACATATTCATTGGACTTTGTATGCCTAGCTGTGCGTATTCATTGGACTGTGTATGCCTAGTTGTGCATATTCATTTGACTTTGTATGCCTAGCTGTGCATATTCATTGGACTGTATATGCGTAGTTGTGCATATTCATTGGACTTTGGATGCCTAGTTGTGCATATTCACAGGACTTTGTATGCCTAGTTGTGCATATTCATTGGACTGTGTATGCCTAGTTGTGCAAATTCATTGGACTATGAATGCCTAGTTGTGCATATTCATTGGACTTTGTATGCATATTCATTGGACTTTGTACTAGTTGTGCATATTCATTGGACTGTGCATGCCTATTTGTGCATATTCATTGGACTTTGTACTAGTTGTGCATATTCATTGGACTGTGTATGCCTAGTTGTGCATATTCATTGGACTATGTGACCATTGTGCATATTCATTGGACTATGTTTGCCTAGTTGTGCATATTCATTGGACTGCGTATGCCTAGTTGTGCATATTTATTGGACTTTGTATGCCTAGTTGTGCATATTCATTGGACTTTGTATGCCTAGTTGTGCATATTCATTGGACTATGAATGCATAGCTGTGCATATTCATTGGACTGTGTATGCCTAGCTGTGCGTATTCATTGGACTGTGTATGCCTAGTTGTGCATATTCATTTGACTTTGTATGCCTAGCTGTGCATATTCATTGGACTGTATATGCGTAGTTGTGCATATTCATTGGACTTTGTATGCCTAATTGTGCATATTCATTGGACTGTGTATGCCTAGTTGTGCATATTCTTTGGACTGTGTATGCCTAGTTATGAATATTCATTGGACTTTGTAGTTGTGCATATTCATTGGACTTTGTATGCCTAAAAATATTCATTGGACTTTGTATGCCTATTTGTGCATATTCATTGGACTTTGTATGCCTAGTTGTGCATATTCATTGGACTGTGTATGCCTAGTTGTGCATATTCATTGGACTTTGTATGCCTAGTTGTGCATATTCATTGGACTTTGTATGCCTAGTTGTGCATATTCATTGAAATATGTATGCCTAGTTGTACATATTCATTGGACTTAGTATGCCTAGTTGTGCATATTCATTGGACTTTGTATGCCTTGTTGTGCATATTCATTGGACTGTGTATGCATAGTTGTGCATATTCATTAGACTGTGTGCCCAGTTGTGCATATTCATTGGACTATGAATGCATAGCTGTGCATATTCATTGGACTTTGTATGCCTAGATGCCTAGTTGTGCATATTCATTGGACTTTGTATGCCTAGTTGTGCATATTCATTGGACTTTGTATGCCTAGTTGTGCATATTCATTGGACTATGAATGCATAGCTGTGCATATTCATTGGACTGTGTATGCCTAGCTGTGCGTATTCATTGGACTTTGTATGCCTAGTTGTGCATATTCATTGGACTGTCTATGCCTAGTTGTGCATATTCATTGGACTTTGTACTAGTTGTGCATATTCATTGGACTGTGTATGCCTAGTTGTGCATATTCATTGTACTATGTGCCTAGTTGTGCATATTCATTGGACTATGTATGCCTAGTTGTGCATATTCATTGGACTGCGTATGCCTTGTTGTGCATATTCATTGGACTTTGTATGCCTAGTTGTGCATATTCATTGAAATATGTATGCCTAGTTGTACATATTCATTGGACTTTGTATGCCTAGTTGTGCATATTCATTGGACTTTGTATGCCTAGTTGTGCATATTCATTGGACTTTGTATGCCTAGTTGTGCATATTCATTGGATTATGTATGCTGAGTTGTGCATATTCATTGGACGTTGTATGCCTAGTTGTGCATATTCATTGAAATATGTATGCCTAGTTGAACATATTCATTGGACTGTGTATGCATACTTGTACATATTCATTGGACTTTGTATGCCTAGCTGTGCGTATTCATTGGACTGTGTATGCCTAGTTGTGCATATTCATTTGACTTTGTATGCCTAGCTGTGCATATTCATTGGACTGTATATGCGTAGTTGTGCATATTCATTGGACTTTGGATGCCTAGTTGTGCATATTCACAGGACTTTGTATGCCTAGTTGTGCATATTCATTGGACTGTGTATGCCTAGTTGTGCAAATTCATTGGACTATGAATGCCTAGTTGTGCATATTCATTGGACTTTGTATGCATATTCATTGGACTTTGTACTAGTTGTGCATATTCATTGGACTCTGCATGCCTAGTTGTGCATATTCATTGGACTGCGTATGCCTAGTTGTGCATATTTATTGGACTTTGTATGCCTAGTTGTGCATATTCATTGGACTTTGTATGCCTAGTTGTGCATATTCATTGGACTATGAATGCATAGCTGTGCATATTCATTGGACTGTGTATGACTAGCTGTGCGTATTCATTGGACTGTGTATGCCTAGTTGTGCATATTCATTTGACTTTGTATGCCTAGCTGTGCATATACATTGGACTGTATATGCGTAGTTGTGCATATTCATTGGACTTTGTATGCCTAATTGTGCATATTCATTGGACTGTGTATGCCTAGTTGTGCATATTCATTGGACTGTGTATGCCTAGTTGTGCATATTCATTGCACTTTGGATGCCTAGTTGTGCATATTCATAGGACTTTGTATGCCTAGTTGTGCATATTCATTGGACATAGTTGTGCATATTCATTGGACTCTATATGCCTAGTTGTGCATATTCATTGGACTATGTATGCTTTATTCATTGTACTATGTTTGCTTTATTCATTGGACTGTGTATGCCGGACTGTGTATACCTAGTTGTGCATATTCATTGGACTATGTGCCTAGTTGTGCATATTCATTGGACTGTGTGTATGCTTAGCTGTGCGTATTCATTGGACTGTGAATGCCTAGTTGTGCATATTCATTGGACTTTGTATGCCTAGCTGTGCATATTCATTGGACTGTATATGCGTTGTTGTGCATATTCATTGGACTTTGTATGCCTAATTGTGTATATTCATTGGACTGTGTATGCCTAGTTGTGCATATTCATTGCACTTTGGATGCCTTGTTGTGCATATTCATAGGACTTTGTATGCCTAGTTGTGCATATTCATTGGACTGTGTATGCCAAATTCATTGGACTATAAATGCCTAGTTGTGCATATTCATTGGACTTTGTATGCCTAGTTGTGCATATTCATTGGACTGTGTATGCCGGACTGTGTATGCCTAGTTGTGCATATTCATTGGACATTGTATGCCTAGTTGTGCATATTCATTGGACTTTGTATGCCTAACTGTGCATATTCATTGGACTGTGTATGCCTAGTTCATTGGACATTGTGACATTGTGCCTAGTTGTGCATATTCATTGGACTTTGTATGCCTAGTTGTGCATATTCATTGGACTATGTATGCCTTATTCATTGGATTGTGTATGCCGGACTGTGTATGCCTAGTTGTGCATATTCATTGGACTTTGTATGCCTAGCTGTGCATATTCATTGGACTGTGTATGCCTAGTTCATTGGACATTGTGACATTGTGCCTAGCTGTGCATATTCATTGGACTGTATATGCATAGTTGTGCATATTCATTGGACTTTGTATACCTAATTGTGCATATTCATTGGACTGTGTATGCCTAGTTGTGCATATTCATTGGACTGTGTATGCCTAGTGGTGCATATTCATTGAAATATGTATGCCTAGTTGTACATATTCATTGGACTTTGTATGTCTAGTTGTGCATATTCATTGGCCTAGTTGTGCAAATTCATTGGACTGTGTATGCCTAGTTGTGCATATTCATTGGACTTTGTACTAATTGTGCATATTCATTGGACTGTGTATGCCTAGTTGTGCATATTCATTGGACTATGTGCCTAGTTGTGCATATTCATTGGACTATGTATGCCTAGTTGTGCATATTCATTGGACTGCGTATGCCTAGTTGTGCATATTCATTGGACTTTGTATGCCTAGTTGTGCATATTCATTGGACTTTGTATGCCTTGTTGTGCATATTCATTGGACAGTGTATGCATAGTTGTGCATATTCTTTGGACTGTGTATGCCTAGTTATGAATATTCATTGGACTTTGTAGTTGTGCATATTCATTGGACTATGAATGCCTAGTTGTGCATATTCATTGGACTTTGTATGCCTAGTTGTGCATATTCATTGGACTGTGTATGCCTAGTTGTGCATATTCATTGGACTTTGTATGCCTAGTTGTGCATATTCATTGGACTTTGTATGCCTAGTTGTGCATATTCATTGAAATATGTATGCCTAGTTGTTCATATTCATTGGACTTTGTATGCCTAGTTGTGCATATTCATTGGACTGTCTATGCCTAGTTGTGCATATTCATTGGACTTTGTACTAGTTGTGCATATTCATTGGACTGTGTATGCCTAGTTGTGAATATTCATTGGACTATGTGCCTAGTTGTGCATATTCATTGGACTATGTATGCCTAGTTGTGCATATTCATTGGACTGCGTATGCCTTGTTGTGCATATTCATTGGACTTTGTATGCCTAGTTGTGCATATTCATTGGACTTTGTATGCCTTGTTGTGCATATTCATTGGACTGTGTATGCATAGTTGTGCATATTCATTGGACTGTGTATGCCTAGTTGTGCATATTGATTGGACTTTGTATGCCTATTTGTGCATATTCATTGGACTTTGTATGCCTAGTTGTGCATATTCATTTGACTGTGTATGCCTAGTTGTGCATATTCATTGGACTTTGTATGCCTAGTTGTGCATAATCATTGGACTTTGTATGCCTAGTTGTGCATATTCATTGGACTTATGTATGCCTAGTTGTGCATATTCATTGGACTTTGTATGCCATATTCATAGGACTTTATATGCCTAGTTGTGCATATTCATTGGGCCTAGTTGTGCATATTCATTGGACTTTGTATGCCTAGTTGTGCATATTCATTGGACTTTGTATGCCTAGTTGTCCATATTTATTGGACTTTGTATGCCTAGCTGTGCATATTCATTGGACATTGTGCCTAGTTGTGCATATTCATTGGACTTTGTATGCCTAGTTGTGCATATTCATTGGACTTTGTATGCCTAGTTGTGCATATTCATTGGACTTTGTATGCCTAGTTGTGCATATTCATTGGATTATGTATGCCGAGTTGTGCATATTCATTGGACGTTCTATGCCTAGTTGTGCATATTCATTGAAATATGTATGCCTAGTTGTACATATTCATTGGACTTTGTATGTCTAGTTGTGCATATTCATTGGCCTAGTTGTTCATATTCATTGGACTTTGTATATGACAACTAGGCATACATAGTGCAATGAATATGCACAACTAGGCATACAAAGTCCAATGAATATGCACAACTAGGAATACATAGTCCAATGAATATGCACAACTAGGCATACAAAGTCCAATGAATATGCACAACTAGGCACAATGTCACAATGTCCAATGAATATGCATAACTAGGCATACAAAGTCCAATGAATATGCACAACAAGGCATACACAGTCCGATGAATATGCACAAAGGCATACAAAGTCCAATGAATATGCACAACTAGGCAAAGTCCAATGAATATGCACAACTAGGTATACACAGTCCAATGAATATGCACAACTTGTCATACACAGTCCAATGTATATGCACAACTAGGCATACAAAGTCCAATGAATATGCACAACTAGGCATATACAGTCCAATGAATATGGCATACAATGTCCAATGAATATGAACAACTAGGCATACACAGTCCAATGAACATGCACAACTAGGCCAATGAATATGCACAACTAGGCATACACCGTCCAATGAATATGCACAACTAGGCATACACAGTCCAATGAACATGCACAACTAGGCCAATGAATATGCACAACTAGGCATACACCGTCCAATGAATATGCACAACTAGGCATACATAGTCCAATGAATATGCACAACTAGGCAAATAGTCCAATGAATATGCACAACTAGGCATACACAGTCCAATGAATATGCACAACTAGGCATACAAAGTCCAATGAATATGCACATCTAGGCATACAAAGTCCAATGAATATGAATAACTAGGCATCATACACAGTCCAATGAATATGCACAACTAGTCATACAAAGTCCAATGAATATGCACAACTAGGTCCAATGAATATGCACAACTAGGCATATATAGTCCAATGAATATGCACAACTAGGCAATACAAAGTCCAATGAATATGCACAACTAGGCATGCAAAGTCCAATGAATATGCACAACTAGGCATACACCGTCCAATAAATATGGCATACATAGTCCAGTCAATATGCACAACTAAGCACATACTCCAATGAATGTGCACAACTAGGCATACAAAGTCCAATGAATATGAACAACTGGGCATACACAGTCCAATGAATATGCACAACTAGGCCAATGAATATGCACAACTAGGCATACACAGTCCAATGAATATGCACAACTAGGCATACATAGTCCAATGAATATGCACAACTAGGCACATAGTCGAATGAATATGCACAACTAGGTTACACAGTCCAATGAATATGCACAACTAGGCAAACAAAGTCCAATGAATATGAACAACTAAGCATACACAGTCCAATGAATATGCACAACTAGGCATACACACACCAATGAATATGCACAACTAGGCAAAGTCCAATGAATATGCACAACTAGGCATACACAGTCCAATAATGCATATGCACAACTAGGCATACAAAGTCCAATGAATATGCACAACTAGGCATATATAGTCCAATGAATATGCACAACTAGGCAATACAAAGTCCAATGAATATGCACAACTAGGCATGCAAAGTCCAATAAATTTGGCATACATAGTCCAATGAATATGCACAACTAGGCACATAGTCCAATGAATATGCACAACTAGGCATACACAGTCCAATGAATATGCACAACTACGTATACATTGTCTAATGAAAATGCACAACTAGGCACTACAAAGTTCAATGAATATGAACAACTAGGCATGCAAAGTCCAATAAATATGGCATACATAGTCCAATGAATATGCACAACTAGGCACATAGTCCAATCAATATGCACAACTAGGCACACACAGTCCAATGAATATGCACAACTAGGCATACAAAGTCCTATGAATATGTACAAATAGGCATACATAGTCCAATGAATATGCACAACTAGGCATACACAATCCAATGAATATGCACAACTAGGCATACAAAATCTAATGAATATGCACAACTAGGCAAAGTCCAATGAATATGCACAACTAGGCATACACAGTCCAATGAATATGCACAACTAGGCATACATAGTCAAATGAATATGGCATACAAAGTCCAATGAATATGCACAACTAGGCAAAGTCCAATGAATATGCACAACTATGCATACACAGTCCAATGAATATGCACAACTAGGCATACATAGTCAAATGAATATGGTGCATACAAAGTCCAATGAATATGCACAAATAGGCATACAAAGTCCAATAAATATGCTCAACTAGGCATTCATAGTCCAATGAATATGCACAACTACAAAGTCCAATGAATATTCACAACTAAGTATACACAGACCAATGCATATGCACAAGTAGGCATACAGTCCAATGAATATGCACAACTAGGCATACACCGTCCAATGAATATGGCATACATAGTCCAATCAATATGCACAACTAAGCACATAGTCCAATGAATGTGCACAACTAGGCATACAAAGTCCAATGAATATGAACAACTGGGCATACACAGTCCAATGAATATGCACAACTAGGCCAATGAATATGCACAACTAGGCATACACAGTCCAATGAATATGCACAACTAGGCATACATAGTCCAATGAATATGCACAACTAGGCACATAGTCGAATGAATATGCACAACTAGGTTACACAGTCCAATGAATATGCACAACTAGGCATACAAAGTCCAATGAATATGAACAACTAAGCATACACAGTCCAATGAATATGTACAACTAGGCATACACACACCAATGAATATGCACAACTAGGCAAAGTCCAATGAATATGCACAACTAGGCATACACAGTCCAATAATGCATATGCACAACTAGGCATACAAAGTCCAATGAATATGCACAACTAGGCATACACAATCCAATGAATATGCACAACTAGGCATACAAAGTCCAATGAATATGCACAACTAGGCATACACAGTCCAATGAATATGCACAACTAGGCATACAAAGTCCAATGAATATGCACAGCTAGGCATTCGAAGTCCAATGAATATGGCATACAAAGTCCAATGAATATGCACAACTAGGCATAAATAGTCCAATGAATATGCACAACTAGGCATACAAAGTCCAATGAATATGCACAACTAGGCATACATAGTCCATGAATATGCACAACTAGGCATACAAAGTCCAATGAATATGCACAACTAGGCACAATGTCACAATGTCCAATGAATATGCATAACTAGGCATACAAAGTCCAATGATTATGCACAACTAGGCATACACAGTCCGATTAATATGCACAAAGGCATACAAAGTCCAATGAATATGCACAACTAGGCAAAGTCCAATGAATATGCACAACTAGGTATACACAGTTCAATGAATATGCACAACTAGGCATACATAGTCCAATGAATATGCACAACTAGGCACATAGTCCAATGAATATGCACAACTAGGCATACACAGTCCAATGTATATGAACAACTAGGCATACACAGTCCAATGAACATGCACAACTAGGCCAATGAATATGCACAACTAGGCATACAAAGTCCAATGAATATGCACAACTAGGCATATATAGTCCAATGAATATGCACAACTAGGCAATACAAAGTCCAATGAATATGCACAACTAGGCATGCAAAGTCCAATAAATATGGCATACATAGTCCAATGAATATGCACAACTAGGCACATAGTCCAATGAATATGCACAACTAGGCATACACAGTCCAATGAATATGCACAACTACGTATACATTGTCTAATGAAAATGCACAACTAGGCACTGCAAAGTTCAATGAATATGAACAACTAGGCATGCAAAGTCCAATAAATATGGCATACATAGTCCAATGAATATGCACAACTAGGCACATAGTCCAATGAATATGCACAACCAGGCACACACAGTCCAATGAATATGCACAACTAGGCATACAAAGTCCTATGAATATGTACAAATAGGCATACATAGTCCAATGAATATGCACAACTAGGCATACACAATCCAATGAATATGCACAACTAGGCATACAAAATCTAATGAATATGCACAACTAGGCAAAGTCCAATGAATATGCACAACTAGGCATACACAGTCCAATGAATATGCACAACTAGGCATACATAGTCAAATGAATATGGCATACAAAGTCCAATGAATATGCACAACTAGGCAAAGTCCAATGAATATGCACAACTAGGCATACACAGTCCAATGAATATGCACAACTAGGCATACATAGTCAAATGAATATGGTGCATACAAAGTCCAATGAATATGCACAAATAGGCATACAAAATCCAATAAATATGCTCAACTAGGCATTCATAGTCCAATGAATATGCACAACTACAAAGTCCAATGAATATTCACAACTAAGTATACACAGACCAATGAATATGCACAAGTAGGCATACAGTCCAATGAATATGCACAACTAGGCATACACCGTCCAATGAATATGGCATACATAGTCCAATCAATATGCACAACTAAG
This sequence comes from Cladorhizidae sp. MBARI D1340-BT2, assembly GCA_028752905.1. Lineage (NCBI taxonomy): Eukaryota > Metazoa > Porifera > Demospongiae > Poecilosclerida > Cladorhizidae > Cladorhizidae sp. MBARI D1340-BT2. Next base: position 23,352,386 of record JAQNBH010000001.1, read on the forward strand.
CACATAGTCCAATGAATGTGCACAACTAGGCATACAAAGTCCAATGAATATGAACAACTGGGCATACACAGTCCAATGAATATGCACAACTAGGCCAATGAATATGCACAACTAGGCATACACAGTCCAATGAATATGCACAACTAGGCATACATAGTCCAATGAATATGCACAACTAGGCACATAGTTGAATGAATATGCACAACTAGGCATACACAGTCCAATGAATATGCACAACTAGGCATACAATGTCCAATGAATATGAACAACTGGGCATACACAGTCCAATGAACATGCACAACTAGGCCAATGAATATGCACAACTAGGCATACACCGTCCAATGAATATACACAACTAGGCATACATAGTCCAATGAATATGCACAACTAGGCACAACTAGGTCCAATGAATATGCACAACTAGGCATATATAGTCCAATGAATATGCACAACTAGGCAATACAAAGTCCAATGAATATGCACAACTAGGCATGCAAAGTCCAATGAATATGCACAACTACGCATACATTGTCTAATGAAAATGCGCAACTAGGCACTACAAAGTTCAATGAATATGAACAACTAGGCATGCAAAGTCCAATAAATATGGCATACATAGTCCAATGAATATGCACAACTAGACACATAGTCCAATGAATATGCACAACTAGGCACACACAGTCCAATGAATATGCACAACTAGGCATACAAAGTCCAATGAATATGCACAACTAGGCATACACAGTCCTATGAATATGCACAACTAGGCATACAAAGTCCAATTATATGAACAACTGGGCATACAAAGTCCAATGAATATTCACAACTAGGCATACATAGTCCAATGAATAATTATGCACAACTAGGCACTTAGTCCAATGAATATGCACAACTAGGTATACACAGTCCAATGAATATGCACAACTAGGCATACAAAGTCCAATGAATATGAACAACTAGGCATACACAGTCCAATGAATATGCACAACTAGGCATACACACTCCAATGAATATGCACAACTAGGCAAAGTCCAATGAATATGCACAACTAGGCATACAGAGTCCAATAAATATGCACAACTAGGCATACATAGTCCAATGAATATGCACAACTAGCCATACACAGTCTAATGAATATGCACAACTAGGCATACAAAGTCCAATGAATATGCACAACTAGGCATACACAGTCCAATGAATATGCACAACTAGGCATACACAGTCCAATGAATATGCACAACTAGGCATACAAAGTCCAATGAATATGCACAACTAGGCATACAAAGTCCAATGAATATGCACAACTAGGCATACACAGTCCAATGAATACGCACAACTAGGCATACAATGTCCAATGAATATGAACAACTGGGCATACACAGTCCAATGAACATGCACAACTAGGCCAGTGAATATGCACAACTAGGCATACACCGTCCAATGAATATACACAACTAGGCATACATAGTCCAATGAATATGCACAACTAGGCACATAGTCCAATGAATATGCACAACTAGGCATACACAGTCCAATGAATATGCACAACTAGGCATACAAAGTCCAATGAAAATGCACATCTAGGCATACAAAGTCCAATGAATATGAACAACTATGCATCATACACAGTCCAATGAATATGCACAACTAGTCATACAAAGTCCAATGAATATGCACAACTACGTCCAATGAATATGCACAACTAGGTATATATAGTCCAATGAATATGCACAACTAGGCCATACAAAGTCCTATGAATATGCATAACTAGGCATGCAAAGTCCAATGAATAAGCACAACTAGGCATACAAAGTCTAATGAATATGAACAACTAGGCATACACAGTCCAATTAATATGCACAACTAGGCATACAAAGTCCAATGAATATGCACAACTAGGCAAAGTCCAATGAATATGCACAACTAGCTTTGCGTCGATCTGGCCGACGCATTGATACAAGAAGATCTTCTGAAGCACCCAGATCAGGACATGGGTTTGGAGGACACGATTCGCTTTGTGGAGGTGCGGGCAGCTGGCAAACGATCAGCCTTGTCGATGACCACGCCCACATCCACGAGCGCCATCGACGATGATGGAGGGAGAGAGGTAATCAGCAGTACCTACAGGCGTCAGCAGAAACGCCATACCCCACGCCCTGGACTAGGTCCAGGCAAACCTACACCCACCCGAAACCAATCCACACCCCCAGGCCACACCCCAACCAGAGAATACAGCCACCCCAACCCGAGGAACACCTCAACCAAGGGCCAGAGCCAACCCCTCAACAGGTCCCCCAGAGCCACGCCCAACAACCGTGGCATCTGCAACTTCTGTGGCCGCCAAGGCCACGGAGAACAGGAACGCACGGCCCACAGGCGCATCCACTGCCCTGCATTTGGCACCACGTGTTCATCCTGCGGTCGACAGAACCATACTGCCCAGATGTGCTGGCAATCCGTGGAACAAGAGAGCGCCATATTCGAACAAGTCGACACGATGGTTGAAGGAACCCTCCACCATCAGACCTGGGACCCAATATCCCAGCTCTGGACCCAGAGGAAGTCACCACCCCAACCGCACGTAGACGTCTCACTATCAGCGCTGGCCGAGGACTTCAGACACCACGGCCACACCCTCCGCACGGAGACCCACAACCTCGCCACCACTGCCATGGCGGACACAGGCTGCCAAAGCTGACTAGCTGGCCCAGGCCTCCTGTCCAGACTCCGTCTCACAGCCTCAGATCTGATACCTGTAAACATGATTATGCACTTGGCCAGTGGCACCAACCTGCCGATCCTAGGAGCAGCTATCATCAGGATCAGGGCCAACTCCACAGGCCCCGAAACGAGACAGATGATCTACTTTGATCGCCAACAAGCTGTACCTCAGCCTGGCCACCTGGGACGGATCCCCAAGGATTTCCCCCTCAGCACACCCATGTCACCCTCGGGAAAAGGCAAGGCAAGGGGACAGATGCTGGAACAATGCCCACACAAAATCGACATCATCTCAGCAGGCCAGACCTCCAGATCAACACCATCGGACAACCCCGCAGACCAGATCTCCGCCACCTATCGTGCTCCCAACTGAGACCCCATGGGTGAGCCAATCAGGGCGGGATACAATAGTTACATCCCCCAAAACCTGCTCATGCCCAACCAGGGCACAACCGCCCCCCAGACCCACCAGCCTCCCATTCCCAGCCACAGAGGCCAATCAGGGTCGGCTCGAGCAGCACCTACAGGACCTGTATGCATGCAGTGCTTTCAACGTCTGCGAGCAATAACCCCTCCCCATGATGTCCGGCCCTCCACTGAGCCTCAACATCGACCCCACAGCCACCCCCAAACCCTACCACACTCCCATTGCCATCCCCATACACTGGCAGGACGAAGTAAAGGCCGGCCTCGACCGGGATGTCCGCCTCGGAATCCTGGAGCAGGTCCTCCTGACACTTGGTCCCTTCGAATGGTCATATGCACCAAGAAGAACGGGTCCCTCAGGTGGACCATTGATTTTCAGCAATTAAACCAGCACGCAACCCAGGAGACGCACCACACACAGTCCCCCGTTCCACCAGGCCAGAGCCATTCCAGTGCACACCATCTTTGATGCCTGGAACGGTTACCACTCCGTCGCCCTCGCGGAAGCCGACCGCCGCTTCACGACCTTCATCACCCCATGGGGATGGTATCTGTATCGCTCCGCACCACAGGGCTACATAGCCTCTGGAGATGCCTATACAGCCCGCTATGACAGCGTCGTAGCCGGAGTCGAGAAGAAAACCAAATGCATCGATGATGCCCTCCTCTGGTCAGGCTCCATTGAAGATGCATTCCACCAGGCAACGGAATGGTTAGACATCTGTACGAGAAACGGCATCACCCTCAACCCGAGCAAGTTCTGCTTCGCCCAAGATGAAGTGGAATTTGCCGGATTCGAGATAACCCAGACAGAGGTCAAGCCCTGTCGAAAGTACCTCCGTGCCATCTCTGAATTCCCGACACCAACAAGCATCACAGACATATGGGTCTGGTTCGGCCTCATCAACCAGGTCGCGTATGCCTTCTCCATGGCGTCTGTGATGTCCCCCTTCCGCTCCCTACTCAAGCCATCCTCCCCGTTCACATGGAGCCCAGATTTCCAGCAAGCATTCGACACTTCCAAGACAGAGATCTGCACAAGGATCGAGGAAGGGGTCACGATTTTCGATAAGAACCTCCACACCTGCCTGGCGACTGACTGGAGCAAGGACGGGATTGGGTACTGGCTATTCCAGAAACACTGCCAGTGCCCACCCCGCGAAATCTTCTGCTGCCAGGAGGGGTGGAAGATTACCCTAGTCGGATCCCGGTTCACCCACCCAGCAGAGTCGAGATACGCACCCGTCGAAGGAGAAGCACTGGCCGTGTTGGACGCGCTTGACAAAGCTCGCCATTTCGTGCTCGGTTGCAGTGACCTTGTCATTGCAGTCGACCACAAGCCCCTCTTGAAGCTCTTCGGCGATCGATCCTTGTAGGACATCCCCAACACCAGGTTACGCAATCTGAAGGAGAAAACACTCAGGTACAGATTCCGGATGGTGCACATTCACGGCGTGAGAAATAAGACAAGCGACGCCCTCTCACGCCACCCATCCGGGATCCCCAGCCCAACTAGGATGAACCTCCACGACGACAACACGGCACCCTACTCGGCTTGCTCCAACCACAGCCCCAGGATATCAACTACACTCCTGGTGGGCATCTCAATCGCTCACCCCACCAAGGACGCTGCCGCCGGCCTTGCAACCGCCATCTGCACCGCCATCACAGGCATATCCCTCGACTGGGAGACACTCCAGGTCGCCACTGCAGCAGACGAGTCCCTACAGAAGCTCTCCCTACTCATCGAACACGGGCCGCCAGAAAGAAGGCACCTCATGCCACCAACGACCCGGGATTACTTCCCCTTCATCCACGCCCTCTCCACAGTCGACGGAGTCATCTGCCTGCCTCGACGCACTCCATGCAGCTCACCAAGGCATCAGCAAGATGACCGCACGGGCAGATGCCTCCATATTCTGGCCAGGGATAACCAAAGATATTGCGGCCACCAGAGACAGATGTGCCGTATGCAACGGCAATGCCCCCTCTCAACCCGCCATGCCGTCCATCACACCAGTGGAACCCATCTACCCATTCCAGCACATATGCACAGATTTTTTCCACCACCAAGGGATCACCTACCTTGTCCTGGTGGACCGCTTCTCCAACTGGCCAGTCGTCACCACGTCTAGAGACGGAGCAACAGGCCTCACCCAGACGCTCAGGGACATGTTCTCAACCTTCGGGATACCCGACACACTTACGTCGGACGGCGGCCCAGAATTCGCCTCCCACACAACCAGGGCCTTCCTGGCCAACTGGGAAGTGCACCATAGAATATCGTCGGCATACAACCCTCATGCAAACTGCCGGGCTGAAGTTGCAGTGAAAACCATGAAGCGACTGATCGCCGGAAACACTGGCCCAGACGGCACCCTCTCCGTCAAGTTCCACAAGGCCCTATTGCAGTACAGGAATGGACCGGATCCTGAGACCAAGATGTCTCCCGCCACTTGCCTCTTTGGCAGATCCACCCGTGACCTCCTCCCCGGCATCCCATACCGCTATCGGCCTCACACAGACTGGTCCGACCGTCTCGATCTCCGCGAGAGGGCACTCTCCAAACGAGCCATCACGGGCCGAACACGATGGGACGAACACACCCAGGGCCTCTCCCCCCTCAAGTGCGGCGACACTGTACTGGTCCAAAACCAGACTGGCCGCCACGCCAACAAGTGGGACAAGACAGGCACGGTCGTAGAAGTCCTCCAATACCATCAGTACTCTGTTCGCACAGACAGCTCAGGCAGACTCACTACCAGAAACCGCAGATTCCTCCAACGATACACCCCGCACCAGACGAAACCAACGTCCCAGCCGCCATCCCCCCCCCTTCCGGATGCCCTGATCCCACAAGAGCGACCGCTTACCCCCACCTACCACGACATGAGGCAACCCCAACCCGATCTACCGCCCACAACCACAGGCCTCACGCCCCCGCAAAAGCCTCTGACCACCCCGGCAACCGCCCCTCCACCACCGGCAACGCCGGCTCAGACCACCCCCGTCGCTCAACCCGGAAGCATCCCCAGATCATACGCCTCGGTCGCCCAGACGCCGGCCAAACCACCCGTCCGCCCCACCAGGACCTCGCCAGCAACACCGGCCCCCAGCCACCCCGCGGCGCCCAGAACCATCATCTCTCCAGGAACACCCCCTCGCCAACCCTCGCCCTCCCCCCAATCGGAATCCAGCAAACTCCTACCCAACATGCGGCCGCCACCCCTGCCACGAAGCAGGCGAGGACCAAAACCAATCGACCGATATGGACATAAGTAAACAATCTCTCAGTAGGCCATTCTGCCTACTTAGGGGAGGTAGTGGACATTGTATATTATACTTGGACATTGTATACGTACGACCCCTTACCTGATATATCCTTTACCCAATACTCAGTTGTTGCTTTGGAGACACATGATATTTGCATTCAGTTCAATCCAAGAAGTAAAGGCGTACGGCGCTATCCTCTAAAAACATTTTGCTAAAATGCTTCATTTAAAACAAGTGGCTGAAATGAAACCATTATTATTGTTCCAAAAAAAGGGTGGCACATTCTACCTCTATCAGGACTTCCCTACCATCAGGTAGAATGTGAGAGATAACTGCAACTAGGCCTTATACTGATGCATCTCATGCAAATGTTAGCAGCATTTATTGCCCTGAGTATTTCAAAAGAATCGTTGATTTTCAAGTGTTTACTTCAACTACAGTATCAGAAACTGTTTGGGAGACTTAGTGACATTTTGTTGCAACCACAAAAATGAATACAATACCTACAATCAGGCAGGCTAATAATAAGTTTTATTATAAATAATTATGGCCTCATATATTTCAATTGAATTGAAAGCTGTTATGGTTAGTATACAGGAACAGAATAACTTGTTGGCATATCATATATCGTAACATATACCAAAAAAATTGGATGGCAAGTGGTGTAAGCACTAAACAAGGGCATAACATTGGAGTGTGTAATAGATTCCCTGGTAGCCAAAAAACGCACTTGCACTTGTAGGCATGAAATGCATGCCAGCACACCTGCACTTCATAGCCAGCCTATGTTCAACAGATGCATGTACCAAAACAAATGCATGAATTTGAATATAGACAGTATACCCAAACACTATAAATGGCTGGTTCTCAATAGCATAGGAATATAAATTAAATAACCAGGATACATCAGCATTCTTTCATCTAGATTGTAATCTGGACCTCTATAGCATATTCTAATCCTTGACTAATCTGATAATAATAATGTGTCTCGATCAATTCTCAGTTGATATAACGAAATTACAATGACCTTCCCAATAACTTGAAATTTACAACTGTCAACATTTTGACTAGATGCTCTATCCTTCATAAGATGCTAAGATTTGCATGAGATTGATCAGTAGCTAGTTATCCATAATACAAGCCACACCCTGGGACATGCGCCCAGCACGTAAACAGGATGTGGAAAAAATTATAAAAATAAACATGATAATAATTAAAAATACATAATAAATTATTAATAACTAATAAAACAGAGTCGGGCGAGCCCAAATCGACAGAGTACCTGCTGCAGAGACTATCTGTGGCGGTCTAGCGGGGGAACTGCACGTCTGTACTGGGCAGTACAGGCATCTGACACCTCATCATATTGTTTTATGTTATTAGTACTATAATAATTATTATAAATGACACTGAATATCTTTTGTTAAAATTAAAAAATATATATATATATATAATTCTATATAATAATATGTCATTTTGATTCATAAATTTATATTTACAATAAAATAAAGAGTTATTAAATAAATATACAATTAAAATAAAAGTAAAACAACATTTTTTTTATTTATAATAATTTAATGACATGGGCATGTTTGCCAGGGCGTGGTTTGAATCACATGGTGGATAGCTGGCTACTAAGCTCATGTAAGTCTTACCATCTCTGGAGCATCTAGTTTAAATATCGACAGAGCAAATTACAAGAGAAGGTCAGTTGAATTTTAATACTGTCATCATTGATTAAATTCCAGGAATATCCAGTGGAGATTCAATCCGAAGATTACTAGACTGCATCTACTAGTAATCTATTGCATTCTGGATTTCCATTGGTCATCATCGTCATCAAATTTAGAGGAAGGACAGCTATAATTCTGTGAATGTGTAGCTTTAGAGAATGATTATGACACTCTTCTGTTATAATGGTTAAGATTACATCTGCTAGACTATTATATCTGCTCATACACATACCTCGTACAAGGGCATTCTGTTATACAATATTTTACTTATATAGATTACGTTACGCAGAGGACTCCCATCAACATCTTCTTCAGCGGATTTCTGTGGCTGTGCAGCGTGGGAATGCAGCCTCAGTAATGGGATCTTTGCCATCAGGGTTGGGGACGAGCCATTTCCCTAGTCATCGCATGAACTTTTAAACTTTTTAACTTGTGATATTAACCTAAGTATTTTATGATATAATATACTTCCAAGTTATGAGTTTATTCACTTTAAAAATAAAAATAAAAAAATAAAATAAAAATAAAAAAAAAGATTACGTTTTATTTAGATTTCATGTCAATGAATACTATTCAACAGTGAATACTATTAAAGGGCAGTGTCTGTTTGAGGAAATATATTAATTTACTTCTTTGGAATGTTCAAACTTTATAGCAATGGTAGGCCATACAATATCTGGTATTACTTCACCTACTACCTCTCCTAGCTTTAGCACAAAATGCTCAATATGAACACAGATGGAATAAACACTACATTATCAGGGTGTATTTAAGAGTGAACAAATTCAACACATAAAAGTTTTTAGGAAATATAGTATTTACGAGTTTGCCGATAATAAACTTCAATTGTGTGAGTGAGTTAATCAAAATTGATTATAGAGATAGTCGTAGTGTCTGCTATGTCAACTGAGAGTTTCTTTAAAATGTGTTAGTTTACTAATTTTTGACAAGTCTGGGCTAGATTATCTATCCTCCTAAAGGCAGTTAACTTAATCTCACATATCATGGTCTGCATATTCAAAGTAAAAAATAATAATAATGAAGTTTTCATCGTTACACCGCTGAATATTCCTGGAATTTAATCAATGATGACAGTTTAAAAACTCAACTTTATTATCATGACTGTCTCGATAATTAACTTGATACTCACTCGATTTTTCAACTAGATGCTCTAGCCTTCATCAGAGATGCTAAGACTCACATGAGCTTGATATATAGTAGCTACATATGAACCATGTAATATAAACCAAACCCTGGCACACATCCACCTCATTAAATAGAATTTAATTAATTTATTTATTATTTATTTATTTTTTGTTTTTCTGTTATTTTAATTTATATTTACTTATTAATTATAATCATTATTAATTATTATTATTATTTATTTGTAATTTTTTCCACATCCTGTTTACAAGGTGGGTGCGTGTGCCAGGGTGTGGTTTGTATAACACGGTGGATGTAGATAACTGGCTACCAATCAACCTTACGCAAATCTTAGCTTCTCATTATTCCTGATAAGGGTTAGAGCATCTAGTCAAAATGTTGCTCATGTAAATTTCAAGTTATCAGGAATGTCATTGTAATTTCGTTACATCAACTGAGAGTTCATTGAGATAAATATACGTTATTACATTGATACGGGGAGATATCACGAGTCTGTGGCTAGTATTTTCACGAGTGCCGCAGGCACGAGTGAAAATACCGGCCAATCAGACGAGTGATATTTCACCGTATCAATTTAATAATGTATTTATCATGGGACTGAGGATGCGCAAACCTTTACTGAGCATGCGCATATCGGGTAGGTAATAACAAGTAGGTAATAACAAGTAGGTAATAACAAGTACGCGATATGGTAAAATATCACAGTAGTTCTATTTGTACTATTCTCTATGAGTGGAGTAGATAGCTACATGATAAATATTATTATCAGATTGGGGGATTAGCCAAGGATTAGAATATGCCATATAGGTCAAGATTACAATCTAGGTGAAAGAATGCTTATCATTTTGATGTATATCCTGGTTATTTAATTTATATTCCTTTGCTATTGAGAACCAGTCATTTATAGTGTTCTGGTATAATATTATAGTGTCTATATTCAAATTCATGCATTTATTTTTGTACATGCATCTGTTGAACATAAGCTGGCTATGAAGTGCAGGAGCCCTAGCCCTAGCTCTAGCCCTAGCCCTCGCCCTAGCCCCATGATGGCATGCATTTGATGCCAGTGGATTTTTGGTCTAAGACAGCCACCTGGGAATCTATTACACACTCCAATGTTATGCCCTTGTTAAGTTCTTACTCAGCTTGGCATCTAATGTTTGGGTATATGTTACCATTCAATGATATATGATATGTCAACAAGTTATTCTGTTCCTGTATGCTAACCATAACAGTATACAATACAATTGAAAAATTTAGAGCAATAATTGCCTATAATTAAACTAACTATTAAATTTTAGTATTAAATTTTGCTGCCAGATTGTATTCCTTTTTTAGTTATTGTAATAGCAGCTAATTGCCACAAAGTCTCCCAAACAGTTTCAGATACAAAAATACTGCAGTTGCAGTTGAGGTAAACACTTGAAAATCAATGATTATTTTGTAGTACATATAAATACATTTACTGGGAGACAATAATCAATTTATGCTGCTTACACCTGTACGAGATGCATTGGCATGTGGTGGTTCAGTTATTGCAGTCATCTCTCACATTCTACCTGATTGCAGGGAAGTCCCCATAGAGGTACAATCTGCCATTATTTCGGGGGGAACAAAAACAATGGGTGCTGCCCAGTCAGTATGGGAGACCTCTCGATGATCACTATTTTAGCTGTGCTCCCATAGCTTGTTTAATTGCCAAGGAAACTGGTCTCGGCTTGTGCACCTACCATAGCCACTTGTTATTACCCACTACTTTTACTTTGAATAATACCACTAATCATTGTGGAAGAAGAACGACCGACTCACCTAGGGTGTGACTGGTTCAGGGCAGTGCAAGTTGACTTGAAGAAGGTCTGAGTAATCATCAGCAAGAGTTTGGACAAACTCATGAAATAACACCAGCATATTTTACAAGACAAATTAGGTAGAGTGGAAATACTAAATGCTACACTTGGATTTCCAATGCTGCACTGATGCTGTTCACAGAATGTTTTGTGGTGTCTCAGGAGCAGTCAGTAGTCAATATGTCTTCTCAACTAATTCTCTGAGAAAAACTGCTGCTTGCTTGGTGTTGGCTCCAAAGTAAACTTTTACATGTACACTCTGATCATCTGATTTTGTTCGGAAGGGTACGAGCCTGCCATAAGTTGTAGATGGTGTAGTGGCCATCAATTGTGATAATACTACTTTGTAATCCAATACAGACACACCATATTTGGTAAAACCTTGCTACTTTTATATCCTAGGTGACTAATGAGTAATTACTGGGTGAATGTTTCAACTCTGACAGGGTTATGATAGATGTTGAGAGTGTGGGTGAATGAAGGCCTAACATAATAAGGTGATTGAATATGCAATTATAAACTTAAACAATTGCACAACCTTGATTATTCTAAGTAGTATCACACACATTGCTTACAACAAAATCAATACATAACCGTGCAGTACTACCTCTCATACATACCTATGACTTGTACAATGGACACTACATGGCCTGCTCCAATTAGAAAGGCATTATGTCGGGTTAATAATAATATTGACTTTTTCAATTGTTTGTTTTATAACTAGTCTACAATTATATGTTTACAACAATTATACATTCCAAAGTGACAATGAGAAAGGATGTGATAGTGAACAAAAATTATTTTTCATTTAACCACAATACCTATGAAGTTAAAGAGATGATCCACAACAGAATAGACGAAGAGCAAGGAGTAAGCAACAAAATACGTCCTTTACTCTCTACTCTGTTAAACCATTGCAAGGCATGAATGGACTTTGGAACAGTTTAATGAGAACTTGGGATGGATTCTCTTTCAACTAGAGAAAATTTAATAATGATGATGAGGCTTATATGAAGGGTAGCTGAAGTAATCTGGCAGCACTGAACACACATGCAATCTATGACCAGATCATGTTGGTGTAATTATAATAGATAATGAGAGGATAGATCTGCTTGCGATGGAGACAAGTTTCATGTGCCTGGGGAGAAAATTTTACAGAGCAATGTAGGGGTGGAGCTATCAGATGGCTGGGTAACTATACTCTAAAGACTATGTATGTGATATAATGTTCATTACAACATATATACCTATTCTAGGTTTGTGTTTATATTCTCTTCATGGATGCAACTAGGTGAATCTTCGAATATGTAGATGGTTTATTTAGCACATCACTTGGTGATTGAAATCCACAACCTAGAAGATTGACCAAAGCATGTTGACCCAAAGGTCGGTTTTAGAATTGTTTCTAATAGAACGAGAATTTTAACTCTTTATTATGCTGTCAAGTGAATTATATACTATGCCATAAGGAAACTTCACCGTTAATTCCTACGTACAAAGCCTCTTTTAACTAATTTGGAGGCTGTTTTCTTTCTTCTATATCCATTAATTTTATCATTGCATGGCTAGACCCTTCAACTGAGTCGTGTCCAATTTCTGGTTCTATGCAAGGAAACATAGACATGGCTACTGATCAAGCCCGGAATCCAAATGCTAAAGGCACTCAATCAATTTAAAGCGACTCAATCAAACCATATATCCAGCTTGAACGTTTTTTCTTTGCATTCATGACTAATCATGTAAATACATTTGCCATGAACATGTGGAAACACCCCAAAATCCTGGTAGCATAAAATCATAAACATGACTAGAGCATTTACAGGAATGAAATTGTTCTGTTGTCATATTACAACACTCTTTTGATCTGTTCTCTTCGATATGATGTTCATTTAATTGTTTATGTAATATTTCTATTTTGACCAACGACCTAATCATATTCGATTAGATAAGTAAACATTGTATAGGTACTTTGCAGACTATGGTATGTGCAGCAATATGAACATTTCTGTTCCACTTTACCGATAACTTAAGAATAGTTTGGTTTCTTAACTTTTAATTTCCGGTCAGCCCTATATTTACTATAATATAATACCCCCCCCCCCCCCCCCCCCCCATCACCCATCCTTTTCTCCATTGCACCTTCACTTGCCATTCAATGCTTTAAATATATTATCATTTTCTGAACAGCAATCGGCAAGTTACTGTAGGATGCAAATAAGGCATCTTTAGCTTGTTTAAATTCTTTTTATTCACCATGTCTGGAAGGGGAAATATTTGAGGATAATATACCTGATATAGAGACTTTTACACCTGAAAATAAATTGTTTAAACTTCACTATTATGCTAAAAAAATGAACAAAAATTGTTACATGGAACACCCCTTTAAAGACACATGGAAATTGGATAACTAAGTTTGTTAAAAAAATCATTTGCTGTAAGTGTTCCCAAATTCTAGTTAGAGAGAAAAAATATTAATTTACCATATTGCACACCACCAACTTTGGCATTATTAAATCTATTTCAGTGGGCGCACTTTTTAGACTGCACTAGGCAAATAGAAGTATTGCATTTTAGGTACTACAGTGGACTCCTGATAATTGGACCACATCCGTCCCAAACAAAAGTGGTCCATTTATCCAGCTGGCTAATATATCAGACTTTTATGTCTACATGTATATGTATATAACACATACAGTTAGCTATATGTACAATATTACACATGATGCATGTAGTTCATTAAATTGAGTACAGTGGTTTGTTTAATGGCTGTGGCTCCCCTTAAGAATAAGCCCAATTTCTGTCCCTTACTTGTCACAGTACCAAACCACTGATTAAGAGCAGTGGCTACCTCTGGTGCTTTACCTTTACGAAGGCGTTTTAACTTCTTTGCTGGCTTGTGTCCATGATAGGAGACCTCACACCAACGTGACCCAAGTTCTTCTTCCTTGTTGATTAGTCTAGTAAGAGTGCTTCTTGGGATTTTAAAGCTTTCAGCAAGCTACCTCTGACTTGAATTGGGAAGTGTTTTTTTAACTTTGTCCAACACTTCAATCATCTCTTGTAGTGAAAGTTCCTGTCTCTTGGCCATGAGCTAAGCAGCTTCTAGCAATTTAAATCTAAGCAGCTATATCATTAGCCAGGTGTGAGGTTGTGTAGAGAATGTGTAAATGAATACATGTAACAACACATCAAAAGTGGCCCAAGTATCAGGAATTCTTGGCCAGATTTTTTTGTATGTGTATGTATACAAATGTTCTGTCCTGGGCCAAAATGGCTCAGTTATCAGGAATGTTCATTTATCCAGTGGTCCATTTAAGTGGAGTGCACTGTATTAGGAGAGCTAATTGCATTTACAAAACCTTTTTATTTGATTATTGAATTGAATGCCACCTGTGGGCACAATATAATCATATAAAATCTATAAAACGTAGTCATAATATATTGTAGATTACCTCTTTTTTGTTGCATTTATGCCGAAATTAAATGGTGCAATATAAAGGTAGAAAGAAAGAGGAATACTTAATAAATTTACTTGGAACACACATCCCATGATATGTAGGACTAAGTTAACTGCCTTTAAAGTTTCAGCATTCCAAAGAATTATATTTCCTCAAACAGACACTCCTTTATTAGTATTTACTGTTGAATAGTATTCATTCACATGAAATCTAAATAAAATGTAATCTAGATAACTAAAATGTTGCCCTGTAACAGAATGCCCTTGTACAAGGTATGTGTATGAGCAGATATAATATTCTAGCAGATGTATTCTTAAATATTATAACAGATGATTGTCATAATCATGCTCTAAAGCTAGATATTCACAGAATTATAGCTGTCCTTCTAAATTTGATGACGATGATGACCGACAGAAATCTGGAATGCAATGGACCGCTAGTAGATGAGGTCTATTAAACTTCAGATTGAATCACCATTGGATATTCCTAGAATTAAATCAAGGATGACAGTTTCAAAATTCAACATATTATTGCTTTATTATGATGACCTACCTGCCCTTGAAATTTGCACTGTCAATATTTCCACTAGATGTTCTAGTCTTCAACCGAGATGCTAAGACTCACATGAGCTCAGTAGCTAGCTATCCACCATGTGATACAAACCACACCCTAGCACACATGTGCACCTCATTAAAAATATATTTATTGGTTTGCTGTTATTTCAACAGTATATTTATTTAATAGCTCATATTAATATTTAATTATTTGTATATTTTTTCCACATCCTGTTTACATGCTGTGCACATGTCCCAGGGTGTGGCTTGTATCACGGTGGATGTGGATAACTGGCTATCAAACAATCTCATGAAAATCTTACCATCTTATGAAGGTTAGAGCATCTAGTCAAAATGTTGAGAGTTGTAAATTTCAAGTTATTGGGAAGGTTATTGTAATTTCGTTATATCAACTGAGAGTTGGCATATAATTATCAGATTAGTGGATTAGGGCCAAGGATTAGAATATGCTAGGTCCAGATTACAAGCTAGATGAAAGAATTCCTGGTTATTTAATTTATATTTCTATGGAACCAGCCATTTATAGTGTTTGGGTAGTGTCTATATTCAAATTCATGCATTTGTTTTTGTACATGCATCTGTTGAACATAAGCTGGCTATGAAGTGCATGTGAGCTGGCATGCATTTGATGCCTATAAAGAAGTGCAAGTGCATTTTTAGTCTGAGACAACCACCAGGGGATCTATTACACGTTCCAATGTTTTACCCTTGTTTAGTGCTTACTCAGCTTGGCATACAATTTTTTTATACATGATATGTCAACAAGTTATTCTGTTCCTGCATGCTAACCATAACAGCATACAATTCAATTGAAAAATGTGGGGCAATAATTGTCTATAATAAAACTAACTATTTTATTATTAGCCTGCCTGATTGTAGGATTGTATTAATTTTTGTGGTTGCAACAAAATGTCACAAAGTCTCCCAAAAGTTTCTGATACAAAAACACTGTAGTTGAGGTAAGCACTTGAAAAATCAACGATATTTGGAATACTTAATATGCATCTATTGAGGAATTTATGCTGCTTACATTTGCATGAGATGCATCGGTGTAAGGCCTAGTTGCAGTCATCTCTCACATTCTATCTGATGGCAGGGAAGTCCCGATAGAGAGAATGTGCCACCCTTATTTTGGAACAATAATAATCATTTCATTTCAGCTACTTGTTTTAAATGAAGCATTTTAACAAAATGTTTTAGATCAGTACAGTGCTAAAACACATGTGGTAGTACATCAGTGTCCAACCATAGTTCTTTGTGCCTAATATAATTATAGCCTCACTCACACACATAATCATAATCCTGAAGGACACCTTAATGTTTATGCTATACTTAAGTTTTTTATCTAAGGATTAAACTATAATATTTGTAAATATATTTACTTTAATATTTTATGTCATATTTTAGAAGGGGAGTGGTTATAAGCCTTTGTGAATATGCAAGAAGGGTTGGCCATTGATTAAGTCATTTTAAGTAAGGAGGCATACCATCTCAAGAATGTATTGGTCAATAGCAACAATCATTAGCATTATGGATTCTTTTTCCTCTAATCTATATGGTAATAATTTAGAGGTAGCCTTTTGGGGTAACTTGAAATGGACCAACTAACTAATGGGCATAATAGTTATAAAAATCTTCATTGTGTCAGTTAAAAAAACTACAATTTCAGTGCAGTGTGATATTCCTCTTGCAATACTTTAGGTACAAGAATCTGATGTCAAATAACATTGGTTCAAAACATTTTGCACCATTGCATATCTGACGAATATCATATCTGACATACTTATGAATGTCTCAAGTCATTGGAGCCAAATGAAATCGACAGCATATTTTCTCCATTGTTCTATCCCATACAAAGTGTCCTACTGTGTTGATTAAAAATATAACTCCAGTTCAGCATTCTGTTATCTCAGCATATACTACAAGCTCTTCATGATACTCAAGCATATCAGCAGCCCTTCACCTTTCCATGAAATAAATCTGCATGCTTGTAATGGGACAACCCCCCTCCAGTCCACCCTTCCTTTGGTTGTCATGTCCTGGTCTGTTGTGCAATAATCAATTGAGCTGTGTAGTATTGTGAAATTGATCATGACAGCATTCCGTGCATCTCTCAGTTCACTTTGAATGCTCAATAAAAGTCGTTCATTATAAGCATCTAGCATGTTACAAATTTCAAGCTGATTAACACAGTTGTTAACACTTAATGGTTGATTTTGTCTCTTAAAAATTCCACTTGCACACTGATGGAAATTGCTTTGCAATCTCAAGCTGGTGGGGGACCCATACCTTAGGGTGTAAAAATGCTCAGTCATTCCCTTCCAATTCTTCCCCCCCTTTGATATCCTTGTGTAGTAGTTCCACTACTAGCTGCATAGGACTATTTAGGACTATGTTAGGTGGAACGTCGACTGCCGGATCAATAATTGGAAGTGAGGCTAAACCCAAACTTATTGCACATTCACACAAAAAATATTGTGGCAATGATATGATGATAATGAGGATGACTAGCAAGTGAAAAACCAGAACTACTTTATGGGCCATGGCCTAATACTGGAATTGCATTACATGCTGACATCTTAATACTGTGGAGATTAAGATTCCTATGCCATGAGGAACCAGTTGGTTATAACCAACCTTTGTTTATGACCCAATTAAGTTCCTATATAGCAAGATTTTAAATTCCATATTTCTTGATCATAAGCTGTCTATAAAGAGAAGATAACATGCTGGTGTGCATTTGATGTTTAAATGTGCACTTCTAGTCTAAGCCAGTCACGTCAAGATGTATTGAGTATGCTCTCCTATATATATATATTTGGCATCTAAGAATTAGGGGATATTTACTGAAGAATAATGACCACTGCACCCCCCCCCCCCCCCCCCCCCCCCCCCACACACACACACACACACACTTGCACTCGCTTACTTGCCCATATTTGTATGGTTTGTGTAGTATTCAATAGTAAACATCATCCATAAACTTGTTAAAAGTGTGGAAGTAGTGAGACATGATTCACTCAGACACCTTATACTGGAACCAATGTCTTTATTAGGCATGCGAGCATGTATAAGGTGTCAGAGTAACATTTTTTAAATAGATGTATATATAATAAATTTGAATAGAAACCAGGAAAGGTATTCATTACACTTATGTGAGTTACTGAAATACACCAGAAACATGATCAACCCTTCATAAACAAACTCGTTGCTGTGTGTTAAGATTGAAGATGAATGAAAAAACAAGAAGTAACCTAATATATATATATAATATAGGTGGAAGCCAAATCTTGAAGCCAACAAATGGCACTGGTGAGCATATATATAAGGTTGAACAGAAAACCAGCTGCAATCACCTCAGCATTGTAAGCCAGTACATCGACATCACTCTATATCCAGCAAAAATTAAGCAGCAAGGTTTCCAATTTTTCCTTAAGAAATACCAAGAAGACCAAAGAAAATGGGAATTGTGACCAGAATCATGTTGGCAGTCTTCACCTTTCTTCTTTGCTACATGCAGCTCAGTGTGGGACAACACACTATAAACTGCACATTAACTAACAAGAGCAATGTAAGAGCTCTAATGGATTTAATGAAAAGACTCTTTGATGCACAGAAAAGTCATGTAAGTTTTACTTTCTTTCCATATAATTATTACCCCTAAAAACAAACTTAATACATTTTCCCCTTATATCATACAACAGGAAGAGCAGAATATCTTCAACGAACAACTAAGACAAAAAGATTTTGATGTTGAGAGTAGTGTAAACCACACCATAAGATTAGAGGTGGTGAACAACCTTCTCTCTATCATCTCACAGAGGGAAAATCTAATGCAGCTTGAAGGAAACAATGAAGCAGTGCGGGTGCTGAAAGCCATTTACGAAAGCCTCTACAATGGCACTTGCAAATTTGTAAGATACTAATTGACTTCAATATATTCTTACCAAGTAACATGCATCCCCTATTAAAGACAAGAGTAAAAATTAACATACATTTGTATACTCATTCATGCATATTCATTCTTGTCTTTCATTGTTGACTGCAGTTATCAAGGCACGGTGGAATTGATCTCTAACGTCAGGGAGACGAGACGAGTGTTACAACTTCTGAAATTAAGGGAACAAGTAATTAAGAATATTCGATTCTTTGGTCCATTGGCTAAAAATGACTCACAAAGAAATTACCAATTATCATATAAAATCTGGCATGATATGGTTGCTCCCAGCATTAATAATGTTGGAGAAATAGTTGGTACATTTGGATTTCTTGAATGTCAGATAAAAGATGTTTGTGACATTTGTGATCTTGAAAATTGTACTGCATCAAGTTGTACATGAAATTGAATTTTCTTACATGCTTATTAATCTCCCCCTATCTCCACGTGTCAAATTATTTTATTTTTTGTAAATTGAACTAAAACCTCAATCTGTTGTTTTAATGCAAGTTATTTATAAAAGTATGTATGTCAAATGACGAATATTATATTGTAATTATATAAATACACTGATCTACTCCCAATGAACTCATAGCTGACATGGTACAATAAAAGCCAAAATCAACTTAAAATTGTCTCTGGACATTTCAGCTGGATGCTCTAACCTGATCAGGAACAATGATATATTTCTGATTAAGGCTAAGACATCTAGCCGAAATGTCTAAAGACTTGAATATTAGGTAATTCATTTAGTAGCTATTGACCTACTTTATAATTATTAAGAATGGGGTTAAGCAATGATGTTTACAAAGATCACAATCTATTGATTTGTAATATACCTAACCATATTTACCACTTGGATTTTAGTAAAACACCAAAATATGTGATTTATTTTATTCAACAAAAATTTATCTATGCACTTTCTGTTGACATAGTAGACATCAATGTCTTTCTTGATAATCGACTTATAGAAGAGATGTGCTTGTGAAAGATGCATCCCACATCTATCTCGTTCGTTATCACTCTAGCAATTGTAGTTGATTCCTGGTTTGGAATTGGATATGCCTCCATCCACCTTGTAAAGTAATCGCCCACTACAAGGATATACACATTTCCAATCCCCAATTCGGGCCAACAATATCAACAGCGACCAGCCGAAGGGATCTACCTACTTTTATGCTCTGTAATGGTGCCCTGTTCCTGGAAGTGGGAGTTTTCCTGCTAGTACAGGATGAACAGGTTTTGCACCACTGGGGTATGTCAGCATGGCAACCTGGCCAGTAATAACGGTCCTTGACATGAGCGAGGGTTTTATCCTCTCCAAGATGTCATATTATGCTTACCAGAACCACTTACTGGCTTATAGATTGGGTTTCTCAATCTGTGGGTTGCTTCTTATTTGGTTCTTGCATTGATCCTCATTCCTAACATTTGAATACCATATTCCCAGCAACGGGCTTGGCAATGGAGTTTTGACCAGGTTTCCAGTAATGCACTTACTGGAAATAAATATAAATTAGCTGTTTGATAAATAAGAATATTGTAATCTGATAGATATAAAAGCAGGCATATGGTCATGCCCCTTCAGTCCTACACTATTAATATGTTTTTCTTAGACATTATTTATCTGTTTGCTAAATAACAATATTTAATATAATAGTATAACAAAGACCTAGAAGCAGGTATATAGTCATGCCCCTTCGGTCCTACACTATTAATATGTTTTCCTTAGACATTATCTAACTGTTTGATATTTAATCTAATAGTATAACAAAGACCTAGAAGCAGGTATATCGTGTTCCTTCGGTCCTACACTATTTCCTTGGACATTATCTATCTATTTGATAAATAACAATATTTTAATCTGATAGTATAACAAAGACCTAGAAGCAGGTATGTGGTCATTCCACTTCGGTCCTACACTATTAATATGTTTTCCTTAAGATTATCTATTTTTATCGACAATATAGCTATATGATCCGAATATGGGGAAAGTAGGGGTGAAACGGGGACATTTGCTTCATCTGTCAGAAGAAGATGAAAGCAATGACTAGGAAACTTGGTGACACTGGCCTGAAGAAAATGCAACATGCACTGTGAACACAAGAAAAATCAAGATTATGCTGTATAGATGGGATGTTATTGAAAGACTAGAAGCTGCAAATTTACAATCTTTATCTGGTGACACTGAAATTGTCTATCAAGACTGCTATGGTACTTTCACAAATTCGATGCATCTTAACAGACTAAAGAAACAGTTTGAATCCAAAAAATCCTGCACAGAGACAGGGGTCTCAACAAGAGAAAGTGACCAATGCTCTCACATACTTCGGAGCAAAACAAATGCATAGGACACCGATTGTGTGTTTTCTGCCAAAAAAAGTCGAGGGACAAGACACGGTCATCCTATTCTGTCTCTAAAAAAAGACTTGACACAGCTAAGACTGACCCTGACTTGAACTGTATGTTTTTTTGCGTGAGTGACCTCATAGCTGGAGATGTGCGGTACCACCTAAGGTGCTATGTCAACTTCACAAGAAAGGTTGGCAGTGAACCTGACCCAATGGTAGCCCCCAATCATAAACAGATTTGTCTGGAAACTGTTGCACACGAGATTTCTATTGGCACAGCTAGAGGAGAAATCCACAACCTATTAGATGTTTGGGAACAACTGCTCAGAGCTTGATGTTGATGCTAGAAGCTACAAGCAACACAGGATGCAGTTCAAGAACAAACTACAAGGTCTACTCCATGGAGAAATTGAATTTGTAATGGATCCACATCAACCACAATTATTATTCGCTGCAGTTCCAGCACGAATCATCTTGAAAAAGACAACCGATAAACTGAAAGATGCAATGTTTGATAATGGCGATCATGGAAAGGCTACTCAGTTTGTAGACACGGAAATGGACCAGGTATTAGCATTGCACAACACAGCACTATGTATAAGAGCAGAGGTACAGGATTCTACCTCGCATACGAACTGTAACTCGGTCAACATAGATGATGCAGCTAAAATTGTTCCTAAGAGTCTCTTCATGTTACTCAATGTGCTACTCACAGGAGAGCTAGGATCAACAGAAGAAGTTGATGACACTACAAGGAGGTTATCGCTCAGCATAGATCAAGACATCATACATGCTATCTCCAAAGGAAAAACACTGACTCCCAGCATGTTGGGCTAGGCATGACCATCCACCAAGCAACTTGCTCAAAACATCTTGTAAACCTTTTTTGAAATGCTGGTCACTGCATCAGTTACAGTCAAGTTCAGCGCATAGACAACACTCTAGCAAAACAGGTGCTGGACATACACACAGAATGAGGCAACTTTCCTGTCCCTCACCAAACCTCGTCAAAGGTCGTTTCCTCCAATTTTCAGCAGACAATTTAGATAGAAGAAACGTTAGATGGGAAGGGTACATTCCATGCTACGCAGATGATTGCTTTCCAGAGAGGGCCATCCCAAAATTGTTGTGGGGAAGAGTTACGAATTGGGAAAGAAAGGTCACTCAAGGTACCAATAGAGCCACAGCAGCTTACAAGTGCACCGGAGTGTGGTGCAAGAGCCCAGCTACGATTTGCATTAGATGTGAAGATGGAAAGCTACAAGCCAGACCCAAATATGATGAAGAGAGCAAACACCAAAGATGTTGCTTGGATCCTTATCAGACACTACAGTAGTCCACATCAATCAGCTGCATGGACAGGTTTCAATAAACTAACCATTGAAGACACACAAGAAACAACGACCACAGGTTACTTTCCAATCATCAATGCCCCAGCTTATGAGAGGGACACCTTGTCGACAGTCATACATCGTTGCATGAGAATCACACAGGAGCTTAATACTGGTCAGTCAACAGTGTTGACCCTGGATGAACAACTTTATGTGATAGTGAAGGAACTTCAGTGGGAAAATCCGGAGACATGTAAAAATCTCTTTGTGCGCCTTGGATGATTTCACATAGCAAAATATTTCAAGCAAGCCATTGGGAAGCACTATGAAGATTCTGGCCTGCAAGAGATATGGTTAGAAATTTCGGTCTATGGTGAGAACACAGCCAACAACAAAATGATGGCGAAATCATACAACTGAACAACCAGAGCACACAAGCTAACACTGGAACCCCCCATGTCATGTGGCCACACTTGGAGAACAAGAACTACAACGGCAATCTGAAGCAGTAGCAAAATCCTTGGATGATCTTGGTGATCCGGAATGAACGAGAACCCCATCTGAAGCATTAAACAAGTTGGAAGAACCAGTAGAAGATTTACATCTCCTTCAACAGCTAGAGCAGTACGACAAAATTTTGTCACCAACAGGTCTCTACTGGAGAAACGACATGAAAATGGTACTGCTCTTGCTACATTTGATAAATGAACTGGAGATTGGCAAATACGAACTGGAGATTGGCAAATGGATAATGCAGCCATGCTCCAATGGTTTGCTCACTATGACCACACAAACTTTACATGCTGGGGAGTTGTATATGCCGCTGATATAAGTCAACTGGACATTTACCATCCAGACATCCACCAACAATTCATGGATGGTGACTTTGTTGTGAATTCTACAAGGAAAACCTTCAACTAAATCAGCACTGATCTTGCACTGGAGCATGTGAACAAAGTTGGGAAAGTGGCAGGTGGTCTGATAGGAATAACTTGATCAGATAAAGGGACCGATGGTGCTTGTGACATACAATGAGTAGCTTATGAAACTGTGACTGTATTTGGCTGATTACACAGAGTTTATCACTATCTACATACAAAGATGTTGGTCTGTCACACATCAAGAGAGACAGAGAAGATGTCCGAAAGTTACTGGATGTTTTTTCACTATTTCCAATATTCGAAAGTGAGACCCATCCGGAAGACGAGCTGACCTGCCTGATGACACGGGATGTTGCCCCTGCAAACATCAAAGATTCTTTACTGATGGCTCGAGTCCATGGAGAGTCAAAGATCAACAAATTTGTGGAAGAATGGCTGTGTAAGCAGAATGTCAGGTATCATGTTAGGTTGAAAAAGTCACAGAGTCCTACACTGATGACAATGTACATGGTAGCACACAAGAAGGATGTCAGCCCAAAAGGTCAAACCATCAAATAGGATGGAATTCTGTTCCGCCGGCTTCTGGTAGCAAAACACTCAGGACGAGATGTTGACCTAAACTTTTGTTTGAGTCACGAACTAACACCTGTACTACTTTCATTGGCTGACATGGCAGGAAACCTATGTCCAACAAATAAAGCAGCGCTAGGAAAGATCCTGGAGAATGGAGTTACTGTCATGAGTCATCACTAAGTTTTTTTATTTTATGATGGTATGGCCTTATTGGAAAACCAACTGGAGCAAAGTCATTCAGAGACCTGGCTGATGCCTTCAATGCATCGATTTTCAGCCATTTCAACCAGTACTGCTCTAGAGTCGATGTGGTTTTTGATAGATACCATAAAGTAGATCAAGTCTGGGACCCGGACCAAAAGAGTGGGACAAGTGTGTTCTATCTGCCACAAAATCGATAGCAGAGACAATCCACTCCCTACCAACTGGAAACAGTTCGTGAACAAAGCGAATCTGACAAATTTCCTCAGGGTAAAATTATGATTAAGACAAAACAGAGCAGCCCAACTTGCGAGTTGATCATTGCAGGTGGTTTTGACAAAGAAATGACTGTTGCATCCTCACTGGGATCTGATGTTCATTTGCTGCAATCATCACAGAAGGAGGCCGATACTCGGATCATATTACATGCCAAAGCAATATGTCGAGAAGGATACCAACGAGTTATAATATCATGCAGCGATACCGACGTATTAGTAACTTCTCATCTACTTCGCAGGGCAACTAAGTCAAGAACTTTGGCTGAGGACTTGCACCAGACAACAACGGCGTTTTGTGACTGTACACAATATTGAGCTGACTCCTGTTATGCAGAGTAACATTTTGGCATACCATGCAGTTATAGGATGTGATACTGTGAGTCAACCCAGTGGACATGGCCAAAAAATGACATGGAAGGTATTCCAGCAACACAGCACACTTTTGAACGACATTGGGCATGGTAGACTTTGCGCATTGACTGTTCGTAATGTGGAAGAGTTCTTCTGCAGAATGTTCTCACCAGGTACTGATGCAACAAACATCAACGAAGTATGCTATCGTATGTTTCAAATGGGAACAAAGTATCAAGAGAAGCTTCCCCCAACTCGAAAGTGTCTTGAACAGCGCATCAACCGTGCACACTACCAAGCCCAGCTGTGGTATCTGGCAGACGTCCCAATACCTGAACTGAACTCACCTATCGGAAATGGTTGGTATGAGGACTCTGCCCGTGGTACACTGCACCCACACATTGTTGTTGATGATCCTCTTCCAAACGAATTCACTGACATTGTGTATTGCAAGTGCAAAAATTGTGTAACCACCAGATCTTCTTACAGAGTGAAGAACTTGAAGTGCACAGCTGCATGTGCATGTAATGATGGTGTATGCCACAATCCACATAGTGTGGTCATCGAATCAGAATCAGACTCCGATTGACTTAGTTTGTAATCCTTACATTTATGATTGTAACTGCTAACTCTAATGGTTAACTGATAATGTTTATTCGACATGAAAGTTTATTCGATCATTTTGTAAAAATAATATATCCCATGGTCAGCATTCCTTAGGAGGTGTTTATGTTTGATAAGTCTTATTCACACCTATGTGTTATTTGTTATGTGGGGGAATAATAGGGAATGATTTCGATACATGTTGAACATAACACAGTGTTATAATTGGGAAGTTATTAACATTTCTGTACAATGTTGGTGATGAAATCGAATGAATTTATTTACTTATTATCCAATTTTTACCCAGAATTGTTGCTATAAATTATTAATTGCCTAATGTGTCTTTATATTCCTTACATTTTAACACCAAAAGCAAGTTTATAACTACATTATTAATCCATTTTTGTACTTTCAGATAAATCGTGAATGGCATCCTTCCCAAAATAGCTCATTATGAGATCCCGAACCAAAATATTAAGTGTCATCTGGGCTAATATGGCTCAGGGAGTACCATATTTCAATCCTAGTATGGGTGACAACTTGTAACAAGTAAATATGATGAGATTTTTCTAAACCCCTTTTTAAATAATATTCCTCATCTAAAATGCTATCAACATCCAAATCCTTGCTTCTAAATGTCTTTTTCGCATCCATAAATTCTACTTCAATACTTATCAACTCAGTTTCGAAAAATTGTATCTTAAGTTATGGTGGGGAGTTTTGAAAACATAATAAACCTCTACATCTCCAAATTTTCATATTAATATTTGAAATAGACATAGCTATCACTCATTTAGTTATCATCAAATGGTTTATCCTAAGAATTCACGTAAGGTTGTTGGCATCAGGCCATGTGCAAATGCAGAAAAATCATCAATTTCTTCAGAATGTGACAGTTGTTCCTTACACATGTTATGAAAATGTTCGTTTCCATGGCACACTAAGTGTTGGTGTGTGTAAAACACTTCACACACCATGGTTGGTCAATCAAGATCATTGGTTCTGGTGTGATCTTGCATATTTATGCCATTTAATTACCATAATGCTAAAGTTCACCAATGGCCACTCAAATGTTAAATGCTGTAACATGATTATTTTTGCTGCTTTTTTATGTAAACTTGAAATTTTAGTATGTGGCAACAAAATTGCTTATGATCAATTTCCATGTTAACACATAATGACCTTGGTATCCATAATTACCGATATATGATCTAAGCTGATCTTGGTAAATACACTTGGTGCTAACATTCTGTTCATCTTTATGATGCGATAATCCTAAGAAAGATTTCGGTTAAATTAACGATTGCTAACTAGAATAATATGTACTCTTAAAACATTAACGAAGAAGACAAAAACTGACAGTTCAAAAGTTTTAAATGGCAAGACTAATACTGAGAAAATGTACAAAAATTTCTTTTTGTGTGATAATATCTCAAACCAAGCTTAAAGTGCAGTTTTAACTCTTTGGGAAACAGGGTCTGAAATTTTGTTAGGAAGTCCAATCTTGTTTACCATTTTCAAAAATCTAACAATACAGCTGAATTCAATCTTATAAATGTTCACTCTTTTAATTTGTTTCCTCATTAAATATCGCTTGTTTCCTTACTGAAAATTGTCTTATTTGTAGTTAGGTCAGAACATTGTCGATGTACAGAAATTTGATTTAGAGATTAATACATGACAGAGAAATACCGCAAGTCTTATTCTGTCATCACACTCCAAAGTTGAAAACCTTTCTTGATGAAAATCTTCAAGGATTCTTTTACCAGCATTTTTACTGTTGGTTTTGGGTCATCTTCCACAGGAGTATTTTCTTGGTGCTAAAACTTAAGTACATGGACAAGCCACCCGGTTGGAAAACAAATTTCGTTAAATTCCATAAAATTCATTCAGGAAGCACACTATGATGGTAGCAGCAAACAAGAAGCTCAAGTACGACACTTTGCTAGGACTAGATATCCCCAATATCACCACACTCATCCCAATGATGGACGCACAATGCTCACTGCAGGAGTGTCCCTGAACCATTTCGTATGCAGAAGTCTCGCAAGATTCAGAGGATAAGGTGAATGAAGGAGACGTCACAATAGGTAACAACAAGCCAGATGACTGTGAGAGGAATCAGCACACAGAGTGTTTAGAGGTGCAGGACAGCCAGCCAGGGACAGACCTGCCAGACCTGGACGATGATATTTTTTAAATATACAGTGCTAAACGGAGAAAGACAAGGAGGGAAAAAAGATCGGAATGAAAGAAGCAGTGCAGAGTCTAGGGTCAACACATACCTCTCGACGGAGGACCGGCCCAGCTATAATAGGCTCAGCTAGATGATCCATCACTGGAACACTGCAGACAACAGTGCGACAGACCAGAACAACACTTTTTCAGGAAGCAGGGATTCCTGTATAGAAGTTGGAAACAGGCAAAGACAGGACAAGAGGTGTTCCAGCTGGTTCTAACCCACCCATACAGGGAAATAGTCGTACGAATGGCACACCAGGTTCCATGGGCTGGCCAGCTTTGGGGAAGACAATGGCACAACTGATGTACCAATTCTTCTGGCCAGGTATCCAAACCGATGTGTGGCTGAGCTGTGCAAGCATTGCTAAGTCTGTCAGAATGTGTCCCTGGAAGCAGTACGGAAGCTACCACTGGTCCCCATGCCGGTAATGAGGAAACCATTCTCTAGAATAGCAATGGATATTGTTGGACTGCTGCCAGTTTCACATGCATGAAACCAGTTAATTCTAACTGTCTGCAGTTGCGGGACTCGCCTTCCTGAATAATTTCTGCTACGAATGGTTACCTGCAGAGATGTGGATGAAGCTCTGGGGGACTTATTCACCAGTGTCAGTTTTCCTGGAAAAATTCTAACTGATTGGGGAGCCAACTTCAACAGTAGCCTGATACATGAATTGCACAAGGTTTACAAGATCAAGGGCATCGCGACATTGGCTTACCACCCCCAGACCAATGGGATGGTGGAACACCTGAATGGCACACTGAAGCATATGCTTCGCAAGGTGATCGGGGTCGTTCGACCAACAATGGGACAAGTTGCTGCCATTCATTTTGTTTGCATACCGCAGCACCCCCCACGAAGCAACCAGCTATTCGCTATTTGAATTTCTGTATGGATGGAACCCCAGAGGGCCGCTGGATATAGTGCAAGAGGAATTGGAGGAACCAGAATCATTACTAGAGAACACTCTCTCCTACCTTCAGGAGACCTTCCGATAGTTGAGACACACTGCAATCCACTTGGAGTCGATAGCCAAGGATAAGATGAAGGTACACTATGACTGATCGGCCAAGGACCGATCTTTCCAGGTGGGAGATATATTTTTACTACTGCTACCCTCATCCACTAACAAGCTCTTGGTGAAGTGGCAAGAGCCTTCTCCTGTAGTTGGAAAAATCTCGGGAACCACTTATTAGATCAGAATGGACGGTCACCGCCACCCAATCCGGACTTACCACACAAATATGATGGCCAAGTGGGAAGAATTAGCCATTTGCATATTGGAAATAGACGAGCCAGACCAGATGGAAGAGGTAGATATTCTGACCTGGAGTGCCGATAAGAGACCACAGACACTCCACATCAACCTTAAACTGAATGAGGACCAGCGGTCACAGATATCCCAGCTTTTGGAAAGGCACACCAAACTCTTTACCGATCATCCAGGAAGGACGACACAGACGAGCAACACCATCGACATAGGAAACACGCCCCCCCATCCACTCCTTACCATACCGTCCCCATGTGAGGAAGGAAATAGTCAGGGCAGAAATCGAATAGATGCTATGGGATGATCTCATCGAGCCAAGTACAAGTGCTTGGGCTTCAGCAATAGTACTGGTCCCCCAAAAAGATGGCTCCCTTCAACTTTGCGTAGATTTCAGGAAAGTGAATGCAGTGACAGGCCCCAATTCTTTTCCCATGCCTCTGATAGATGAGCTAATAGATGGGTTGGCTGAGGCATGGTTCATCATGACCCTTGATCTCACAAAGGGTTATTGGCACTGTCGAAGCCACCTCCTGAGACAAAACAGCATTTGTCACACTCGGGGGAACTCCAGGAGTTTTTCAACACATGATGAACCAAATCGTTGGAGACATCACCACATACGTCGCAGCCTCTCTCGATGATGTGGTTGTTTTCAGTGCAACATGGCAAGATCAACTCCAACACATCGACTGCACCCTGACCAGGATCGGCAAATTGGATTGACGCTTAAACCAGAAAAATGTACATTTGATATGTTTGAAAGCTCCTCCTATCCTGGCCACATTGTCGGCCTTAGACAAGTCAGACCGGAAGAAGCAAAAATCCAAGCAGTGAAGGCATTCAAGATGCCCCGGCAAAAGAAGGACATCCAAGCTTTCCTTGGCCTAGCCGGATATTATAGGTGGTTTATTCCCGTCTTTGCAACAATGGCCACATTTTCACTGACATCACTCAAAAGCATCTGCCCGACAAAGTGAACTGGACCAACCAGCATGAAACAGCCTTCCAAACACTGAAAAATGCCATGACCTCAGAACCAGTTTTACAGGGACCAGACTTTGGGAAGCAATTTGATCTTCTACAGATGGATGCATCAGATGTAGGCATAGGAGCCAACCTCAGTCAGGCAAACGAGGATCAAGGAGACCACCCAGTGGCATTCTTCTCCCAGAAATTGCTTTCAATGGAGAGGAACTTCGCTGCAGTGGAAAAAGAATGTTTGGCTATCGTTGAAGCAGTCAAACACTTGTCGGGTTACCTCACTGGAGTAAAGTTCACACTAATGACTGATCACAATTGCTATAGATTTTTGGAGCATATGAAGGATGCAGGAGGAAGACTTATGATATGTGCACTTCAACTTCAACCCTTCAGTTATGAAATCTGCCATCGCCAGGGAACAGAGAATGGAAATGCAGACGACCTTTGGAGGCAAGCATGGGAGGACAACCGGGAATCACTGCAGGGTAGGAAAGGGGGGAGTATCAGGGGTCACTTTCCTGGTAGAAGCCCAGACAAGACCCTGGATACTTGCAGAGGCAGTCTATAATAACACTTATATGATGAACACATACATATTACCATTTAAGGACTGATTTTGTAGCAAGCTAGAAACCTATTTAAAGGAGCTAGTATTATTGGGCGAGGCCGTCTCCCGAAGGTGCTGAATTATTGGAATAAGAATCATATTATTCAATTGGCAGAGTTCCTAGTTAGGTTATAATTTAGGGATTCACTACACTCTACATGCCGTTGGGCCGAATTCCCTGAGGTGATGCTAAATCCAGTAGTATAATTGACACAGGGTTACAATATTTCCTCGATGTCAAATATACTGTGATGGGCAGCAGATTTAAAGCTAGTATGCCCTGGCTGTGCTCGAATCAGAATGTATTGCCAGGTAGCTGATGTGAACCCTTACCAGATAGCAGAACAATCAGAAATAGGACAAACAACAAACCATGACTGTTGCAGACACTCCAAAACCACACATCCCAAGGCTATCATGCATTTATTTTTTAATTACACATTTGCTGCACAGGCTGGTGAGAATGGGCTGCATTACTGACAGGAAAGGATAATGGAGATGATGACAGTTACTCGATTAATCAACATGCTCTAGTTTTTTTATTTTTCTTTGCTCTCGACTCAGCTGTTGACTCAATACTAGTATAAGATAATGCCTTATGAAAAACAAACTAGTGCTTATGATGAGTAACAATGTTTAATGTTTAGAAAGAAGTCAAGACTATAATAAAGATGATTATGTTATAGTGTGATGGATCATCGTCGAGGTTTCAAAGGTAGCGCAATAAATCTCCAATAATGTAATTATTATATACAGTAGCAATGAAGACAGAACACATCTCAAGTTAGACAGACTCAGCTGGACTCAGAGCACTAAGAGCTAACCAACAATACGGAAAGAACAGCACAGTGGCTGGTAGATAACAGCTTTTTATACACACAGATGCAATATTCTTGTAGAATCTTGTACAACCACACATCAAAGGGTGCAGGATGATTAATCTTGCAGAAGCAGTATCTTGCATGTTTGTGCAAGATCCTGCAGGCTATTGATAATCCTGACCACAAAATACTGTTATACTAACCACAAGCTACACCCATTATACTCGCACATAAACAACTACACAATGTTCAAAGTCAATCCATCACACTGCTCCCTCCTTCTCCTGGAACTCGAGGAAACATGTCGGCAATGACATTTGTAGAGCCTGCTGGATGGAAGACAGAAATAGTATGGCAAGCTCCATCTGTTTTAGACTCAGGCAGTTCCAGGCCATTTCGTTGAGTTCGGACGAACTACCCTTGTTATTATTGGTTAGCTAAGGATGGCCAGTTTGGAGAAACCCTTGGCAGTGTGCTGGTGAGTCCCAACTCCTTCCGCTGTTTGTTTCTCACAGGCTTGTCAAGCGTAGGCACTTACCTGATATTCTCTCTTGGTGGTATGGGGAGACGTGTACGCAATATCTGTGGGTAAAGGGTGGGTAGATATACACACTGCATAGCCGTAGGTAAAGTGAAACTAATCTTGCACTCTTGCTGCAACAGTAGACTGGTCAACAATGTTGTTATCGGAGGAAAAGCAAGAGCATGGAAGGCCAAACTAGTCTCAATGACTGGAAAAGAGCGAGTAAGTCTTTAACAATAAACAAAAACTTTAGTTATTTATATTCCATCTCAGTTAGCTAGGCTATATCCTAAAAAAGAATGCCACAGTTATACACTATCACTCTCCGGTAGTGCTACTGCCACCCATTTTCCTAATGAATATTCCACCCACTCAAGCACAGACATAGGAATGTTGCTGAGTCAAGGCAACAATTTTGTGCGTGGGTTGCCTGATGATAAATTGTACGCTTCATTTCTGGCTATATTAATTATCCCACTACATTCATGAATGGGTGCCACAGAAAATTTAGGACTCAGTGGGTGCAAAACCACCCATGGCTAATCTATAGTCCAAGTGAAGATGGCACCTATTACAGGGCATGTGCTCTGTTTTCTCCTGATACAGCAGGCCATCAAAGACTAAGGATACTTGTAACTGAGCCATTCCGTCTGTGGACTTCACAATCTTCTGTCTTTCTTCGTCATGAAAAGAGTGCATAGCATCTGGATTCTATGTCTAAAATGTCTGAGTTTATACAAATTCATTCTAACTTTTCATCAAGTGTTGGAAGTTTAATTAGCAGGGAACGAGAAGAAAGAATGAAGCACAACTTTGAAGTAATTAAATCATTAATTGAGTGTGCCATGTTTTGCGGACTACAAGGTCTTTCCTTGAGAAGTTTCCATGGAGTCAAAATGTCAAAATAGTGGTAACTTTATTGAGATTGTACATTTCAGAGCAATAACAGACAACATTTTAGCAAAACATTTACAAAGTGCACCTAAGAATGCTATGTACACCTCAAATACCATCCAGAATGAATATTATTGGGGATGCTGTGCGTGATGAAATAGTAGAGGAAATTAAATATTCTAAATACTTTTCTATTTTAGCTGATGAAGTTACCGACTGCAGTAATTCAGAACAACTCTTATTTGCAGTAAGGTTTGTGGACAAGGATTTTAATATCAGGGAGTAATTTCTAGATTTTATTACCATGGAGCATATCACAGGAGGTACACTAGCAACAGCTATTATGACCCACCTTCAGACATGGGGGATTGGTTTGGCTAACTGTAGAGGGCAAGGCTATGATGGTGCATCCAACATGTCATCTAGCAGACATCCACTTGCATTTTATAGTCATTGTCAATGCCATCAACTTAACCTCTGCATAGTCAAAGCCTGCTCACTCCCACAAATCAGGAATGCAAGTAATACTTTATCTGAAATATTCAAGTTTTTTGGTTACTTACCAAAGCGGCAACGCTTCTTTGAGAAAATTATTGAAGAGCATGGTGATGGCAAAAACAAACTTAAGTGGAAAGATGTTTGTAAATGAAGTGGATGTCTACCACTGAAGAAGAAAGTCCACAATCCCTACAATAGACCATATGCAGTAGTGAAATTGACATGTTCCCTAATATTCAAGTACTGCTAAGGATTGCATACACACTATATACCAGTTACAACATGTGAAAATGAGTGATCTAACAGCCAGCTAAAACTCCTAAAGACGTACTTAAGGTCAACCATGTCTGAAGAGAGACTCTCAGCTTTGGAAATGATGAAAATCCATTGACAGAAGACAAAGGACCTTGACTTGGATGCCTTGGTTCATTCAGTTGCAAGTAAGCATGCAAGGAGGATGCCACTGCCATTTGTACTCAATGACTAACTTTATTTAGTATTGTTTATATAATTATACTGGAACAAATTTGATGTTTTTGTGTTTTTTTAGCCCTCTTATTACAGGTAAATCAGAACTACCCTAAATGGATTCCTAGAATCGCCCTGTTAGACATATATTGTTCTCCTTGAGACGATCCAGACACACGAGACTTTGATGATCCAACTGTCTACCTAGCAGGTAATCCCGAAAAGCTTGTACACCTAGCTTAATTGTGAAGCACTCGTTTTCCACAGTGTAATATTGCACTCTTCTCTCGAAAGGAACCTCCTATTGCAGTATGCAATGAGATGGTCATATCTTTGCCAAATACAGTCCTGGGAGGCATTATAATGCCAAATTCATGGCAATGAGCTTATGACCATGCTTCCAGGATATTCAGTGATGCACATACTGGAAATAACTATAAATTAGCCTTATTCCAAGAATACTTCCGTTTGATAAATAACAGTATTGCAATCTGATAGGACATATATAGCAGCAGGTATAATTATTATGGTCATGTTCTTTCTGGCCTATTTGATATGTTTTCCTTGGAGGTTATTCATTATTGAAAGTTTCAAATACTAAACATACATGTTTTTGTGAGCAATTAAGCCTAGTAGTTCAGATGATAGTATTTTCACTGTTTTGTAAGTTTTGCCAATTTTAAAAAGGCGGCAGTCAAGCTAGCTAAATGGTGCAGCTTAAATTTTTTACAGCTGTATTCTTCCCCTGTCAAAAAAATTGATCAGTCAATAGTTCTATAGAGAGTCATCTTCTTTTAATGTTAAAACAACCAAGCAATAATATTATAGAAGTTGATGTATAATGTTATGTTTAGTCTTACCTGTGGTATCTATAATAATAGTAATCAAGATATTATCTGATATGTCTAGTTTTTAAAGGGAGTAGTATTGTACAGTCAGTGAAAGTAACAAGACATGGCATCTGATGAGTATAGTAACAAGAAAGATGTTAGAAATTATATTTAATAGTACTATAGTCCCACAGGGAAGTTGGACTTGCTATATAAGTTTTTTTTTCTAAACAAATAAATTGTAATACAGACAAAATTGACCACAAACAAATTATTTTGGATTGATGAGATAGGAAACATGAATGATTACATATACTAAATTGCATATACTAAATTGCATTAGGAAGAAAAATCACTCATCATACTATTCATTTATTCTTAAAATCTGAAAATTTGGCACGAATTTCATCTGCAACCGTTTTCGATGTGTTGACTCCACTTTCCATCAAAAGTTGATGAAGTTCCTTTAGTCTGTCATCAAAAAGGTCCATTATTAGCTGGTAGAGTCACTCATCATCTGAGAACCACTCTGTGTCATGCATAACATGTTGTTTGTTCCCCTTGATTGATATTTATGTCTTAGTCATGTAGTGCATCATCTGCTATTACTCCATGTCAGCTGCTGTGATAAAAAAGTCCAGACTTGACACCAACCTTGAATCCACCATTGTAATTGCTCTCTTTAGCTGCACTATGACGAGCTCACTAACCCTCTTTTGAATCGCCAATTTCAATAAATTATCTTGCAATTTTTTCCACTTTATGGTTGGTTGTTTTAGCCCTTCCAAAATCTTTGAACTTCTAGTGTATACATCAACTGCCATATTTTTGCATCAAGAGATGAAAAACGAAATGTCTTGAATCTATCAGGATAGTATTAAGTTATGTATTTCCCTTTTAATTATAGGTATATAATTATGGATTAACATATTTTATTTATATACTGTATGTTGTAATGGCGATCCTGCACAAACAGAACAGTTTTGACCTATCACATATCCTCAAGTGGTTACAAGAAACACGTGCCAAGCTTGGCCAGGTCAAACATGCTGGCGAGGATAACCAAACAATCTTGACCTGCCTGTGGCTTGCTTAGACTGGGAATGCACATGCATATATTTAGGTATCAAATACACACAATACACTGTAATCAGTTTATGCTCAACAAATGCATGAACTAGACTGTAGCATGAATTGGTACTTTCCATAGGACACAAATAGGGCCTTCAACAATTAAATAAAACCAAAATTTCCACATGCACATATTGTAACTCCATTATTTACAATTTAACTCATGCTCACTATCAAGTTCATGTGAGATTTCCACATGGCCAGCCTTCTTGCTTTTTAAAAAACTACTATGGTGAGTTTAAGTTTACTACTGGCACTGGTGCAGTTGCCACCATAATCACTCCAACCTCTTTCCTTCATATTTGTAAGAGGGTGGAAAGAAAGAGATGGTAAATTAAATCTTTCATAGTTAGTTTTCAACATGGTTTTTCTGCATTGTAACAAAGCTGAAGCAAACTATTGTCACTCATATATGAAGCATTAACCAGCCTTAACTCAGCAATATCCTTTGTAAGTTGATTGTATAAGTAGATAATATAATCACCTTAAACCTGATGAGGCTAGACCATCTAGACGAAATATCGAGTGAATACAATTTGAAGTCGATTAATGAGAAGGTGATTATAAGTTATTATGTCAACTGAGAGTTCATTGAAAGTATATAATAGTTTATTAAATATTTAACATAATTATATAGATAAGTAGCAGTTATTATAACGGAAAGACATAATTAGGTGTTTCACAAAGCATCATAAATCTAAGACACATGCTGAAGCTGCTGAAGCTCTTATAACATTACCCAGAACAATGACAGCTGATTTAGGTGAGCTGTTAAGTAAAATTAATAAGCAAGACAATTATAATACACGGGAAATGTTAAAATCATTTTGTATGTTTAAGTCAAGGGCTTGCTTTTCAGAAAGTTAATGATATAGATTCCAATTTTGATACAGCTTCTAAGTTTAAGGGCAGAAGACGTTGAACATATCAGCACAAGGATGAAGAGAAAGTAAATATCCAGATAACCAGAATAAAAATACATGAAATAATGCGTAATTTTCCAATGTACATCCATGGATCTCCATACTATGATAGTGTCAGGCAAATACTTCTACTCTAAGTAGTCTAGTATCCTGCGACGTCTAAACAACAAAACTCTGTCTAAGCCGAAATCAGCTTTCCTGCTGTCTCCCACTCACGAAGAGTATAATTAAGAACTGTTTAAATACTTTAACAATATAAACATAAATAAATAGTGCTAAATAATCATACACTAGTCTCAAACCAATATGTATGACTCAAAACTAAACTAGCTCAGTTTACGCTAAACGTATAAAACTCGCTATCTCTGTCACTCGTTCAAAACTCCTCTGTGCCGTTTCTCATAGTTACTCTTTACCATGCGTGGGCATGGACTTGTCCAACCAATCAGTACTCCCGTATTCGACTCTGAAGGCTTCCTGGTCGTTCACCGAGTAATAATCTTATAAAAATTTTTTTACCAAAACACTTTGAACAAGGGTAGGGTGATCTATTTACATTGAGTAGAATAAAAACCCATCTCAGGATAACTATTACTCAGTCCAGGTTAAATCACCTCATGAAGCTCGATTACTACATACAGATATTCTTATCCTCAAACTTATAGCAAATGGTCTAATTCCAGGGGGAAAAACACTAGCACAATTTTTTAACATTTAACAGTTAAACCACTTTTCTAAGCATTTACCAAAACTTGGGCTTGGCATAATCTGTGCAATGTTGAGCATTTCGTCTCCACTAACCTTACCTGTTACATTCCTTTTCTTTGTGGTGGAAGAAGCAAAATATCTGGAGTCAAAATAAATTGTATATAACAGAAATTATTGTTGCATCAACATGTGCTACATCACTCCAGTGAACAATCATATATATACATATTAGCATCAACCAAAACTCTTGTGGGCAAGGAGGGCCAATAGACACTGCAATTAGTACCATGCCTAACATAAAGTATGTAAAGTATCTGTCCGGAATGCATGAACTACTACTGCATATAAGTAGCAGTTACAAAAATTTAGTCCCATTGTATATTTCCAATCCATATTATCAGAACTTGCAGTAACTTCCACAGATTATTGATTTGATTACCTTTGTTATACCTATCTTTCTGAGAATAATTCTTGTTCTCTTCTCATGCGGTCCATTCTGGTGTTTTTACTGCTGATGCCTAGCAGCAACTGATGCACGTGTATATTTAGTATCCAGTAATCATAATTATATCATATTCCGAGCAGAAACTGTACCATGACCTGATGTTGTGCAGAATCTAGTCGTATCATATTCTGAGCTGAAACTGTAGATCTAGTACAGAATCGAACTATCTTTTGTAGTTTACACACCGTAACTGTAGTTACCATAATTATGCCAACGGATCTATATAGCAGGGTAAAGTAATCTAGTGCTATGTATATGTTCATGTTTTGCCTGATTAAAACTATCTTGAATTTTTTTTAACACCACTAGGCTCTAAATCATACCACAAAAGTTACCTGGGAAGTTGATATTCATTAGCCAGTAGAACACCTGAAAAGTTAAGTCTATATATTCTGGTTAACAGTCGAGCATATGAATTCTGTCAGATAGGTGTCGCTACTACTTACAACTGTAGCTATAGTTATTGTATTGGTCTAGTCTAGATCCAGAGAAATAAAGAGCTAGCAACTATATATATATATATATACTTACCGGATTAACTTCATTC
Organism: Cladorhizidae sp. MBARI D1340-BT2; assembly: GCA_028752905.1. NCBI lineage: Eukaryota > Metazoa > Porifera > Demospongiae > Poecilosclerida > Cladorhizidae > Cladorhizidae sp. MBARI D1340-BT2. Next base: position 23,391,037 of record JAQNBH010000001.1, read on the forward strand.
CAAAGTAAGTTGGTTGCTAGCCCGAGGTGTGTTACAAACTTTTGCAATCATGTATTTGTGTCAATCCCAAGTAGAAATCGAAAAATTAGATCAGGCAACAGTCCTCATGTGCTCACCAACGCTTGACCTAAGCGCTGCAAGACAGCTCTATTATTAGTGAGCACGCATGTTCAAGATTCTCAGCGTGCAACTCAACTCTTCGCTTACTTGTCTCGTTTCTCTTCCATTGTAGGTGGGTAAAGCTAGGTACAGTAATTGTATGATATATTGCTAGTTCATTACATTTTTCATAGCTAGCTAGCAAAAGTTGACTCTACTCAAAGAGTAAATCGTTATTTATAGCCAGCATATTCAGGCAGTTTCATATCTTCCTTCCTGGTTCCTATTTTGACTAGAGGATGAGGAAAGGTATCCTTAAGATGGCACACACCAACAAACTAGGAGGTTATTTTTCTTACAAAAAGAAAGTAGCAGCCTTGGCCAGACTGTTTACAGGGCCCAGTATTTCTAAAGACACCAAAGCCTGGTGTAGATCATGCCCAGAATATCAAAAGGCAGCTCGAAAAACTTCTCACATAGCTCCTATCCGTCCCCTCCCTGTTATCTCTACCCCCTTTGCAAGAATGGCATTTAACCTTAGGTCCCTTGCCAAAGGCCAAGTCTGGCAATGGAAATATACTTACATGTTGCCATGCATCTAAATACCCTGAGGCAGTTGCATTATGCAGGGTAGATGCGGAGACAGTTGCATAGGCCATGGTGGAGATCTTGTCCAGGATAAGATTGCCAGACGAAATATTGACATACCAAGGTTTTGTCTTCATGGGGCACCTCATCAACCAACTGTGCCAACTTCTCAATATCAAACAGCTGAGGATGTCTCCATGTACCCACAAACGGATGGCAGCCTTGAAAGCTGGCACGGTTCATTATAGAACATGCTGAGGAAATGGAGCGGGTGTAAGAGGGAATGGGATAACATATTAAGGTATTTCTTATTCGCTTATAGTAGTGCTCCCCATGCAAACAGGGGTTCTCTCCATCTGAGGTAATGTTGTGTAAGCCAGTAAGAGGACCACTTGCTGTGTTGAAAGAAGGTTGGCTGAGTGGGGAGATTGACCCGAAGACTGTAGGGTAGACCAGCTTGGAGAGAAGCTAATAGAGATAAGACAGGTAGTGGTGGAAAGAGAGAAGTCAGCCAAAGCATCCATGAAGGCCCAGTATGATAAAAAGGCGCAATCCTGTCAACTTGAAGCAGGCATGCTAGTCTTAGTCAGAACCCCCAATCTGAGCGGAAAGCTAGACGATGTGTGGGATGGCCCCTTTGAGATAACCAGGAAATTAAGCTCTGTTAAATATGAACTAGCCGTACCTGAAAGAAAGAGTTAGAGAAGAATAGCTCATATCAACATGTTAAGACCCTTTGGAAGCAGATAAAAAGCATGCAACAATAAGTGTGAGTACATCAGGCTGTGATTTCAGAAGAATCACCAATTTTTAAAGAAAGATATAATTTCCACCCTTTGACACCATTAGTATGTTTAGTATGCTGTCCATCTCTTCTCTATTTACTATATTTATTTTTAATCAGTTATAAACCATCCAATTGTGCAGCAAGTTTTCTTTCCTCTAGCTTGAAATGTGATACCTTTTTGTAACTTTCTCTTTATTAATCCTTCCCCTGGCATAAACACCATTATGGCACTAACTGCAATAACCCCTATTGAAGAAAATAAATAAATAAACCAATCGCCTAAAAAATTGTTATCGCATACTCTAAGCATAGTTCTACTGCAATAAAAAGTGGTAGTAACTGAAGTGGCTCAAATGTGCAGTGGAGAGAGACCAAAATAACTAATTATTGGCAAGCAAAGCAAGACCTCAAAATGTAGTTGGACAGAAAACATGATATTGCAGGTGCAGGGCATATATATGTATCTATCTATCTATCTATGTATGCATTCACCTAACATTCACGCTTAAAAACAGGAATGGGAGACCTTTCTTAATTAAATAATGCGGGCTTATTAACTTGGAAAAGTACGAGAAAATACTTGTTGTAGGAAGAACTGGCTGCATGTGAAACTGAGAAAGGCACTGATTATGCAGAAAACAGAACTAGGCTTAGAAAGAAACTAATGTGGTTCAATTCGCAGTTGTTATTCTCTCTGGAAGTCACAGGTAATGGATTGTCATCAAGGTTTCAAAGGTAGCGCAATGAATCTCCAATATAGTAATAAAATTACTATTAGATACAGTAGCAAACAAGACAGAATCAGTTGGACAGACCCAACTAGACTCCGAGTGCTAAGAGCAAACTATGAATATGCAAAGAACAGAACAGACAGTAGCTGCTAGATAACAGCCTTTTTATAGACACAGCAACACACAGCAATGTTCGTGAGAATCCTCCACAACCACAAACACACATCAAAGGGTGCAGGATTTATCTAGCAATACAAACCACAAGCTATACACATTATAGGCGCACATAAACAATTACACAATGTTTGAAGTCAATTCATCACATTCCTCCCTCCTTCTGCAACAGACTAATGTAGGCTAGTTGCAGTTGCACTGAACTTGTAATTAGTGACTCATTGTAATTAGTGATGATTGCATAATTAACACTGATAGACACCTTGGTCACTGTGGACTTTATATGTACATACATAGATGGATGTGTTGATGTGATCATGTGACTAAGCTTGGACAGGTTGTCGTTGTGATTTGGCTTGTCAGTTATAAAACTTAAATCCTAAGAGATCTGTTGAGTCTTACATTGGTAGCAGAGAATGGTTGAGCATCACATCAGTATACCCAAGCCTTTTGCAAGCGGTGATGTTGGGGAATGGTTTCAGAGATATGAGATATGCTGTACAGCTAACCGATGGGAAGATGCAACAAAGGCATGCAAGCTCCCGACCCTCTTGGAAGGAGAAGCACTGGCAGTATGGCTTGAACTCAGCCCGGAACAACAAGGGGATTATGCTACGGCCAAAAAGGAAATTGCGGCCGCCCTTAGCCCAATGGAGTTCATATCGCTAGAAAACTTTCACAAACGTAAGCTGCAACCGGGAGAAGCGTTATCCGTGTTTGTTCATGAAGTCAAGAAGTTGCTAGATCAAGCCATGCCAACATTGGAGAAAAATGCTCGCAATCAGTTATTATTACACCAGTTTGTAGCTGGACTACCAGATAGTGTAGGATGACAGCTGAGAGCAGCAGGAGAACTAACTACACTGGAGGCTGCTGTGTCAAAGGCTCAATTAGTATTGACACTTGATGACCCAAGTCGAAGTGTTGCAGCTGTGTCAGAGGCAACCAGTGAGGTAGTTTTGCTCAAGGACAAGATTGCCCAATTAACGGAACAAGTAAATGCTTTGTCAACATCAGTTATGCCACCAGCAGGAACACGTCAGCCGATGACCAACCAACAGCACTATCGACCAAGACGCTGTTTTGAATGCAACCAAACAGGACACATTCAGCGTGATTGCCCTTCGCGCAATCAGAATGGCCAATACACTAGACAGTGTTTTAGGTGTGGAAAAGTGGGACATCTGGCCAGAAACTGCTACCAGGGAAACGAGCAAGGGATGTCTGTCAGGGGCAACAGGCGTCCCTATCCCCAATGAGCCCTCACGACCTGAGTGTCGTGACTGTAGCAGCGGTTAAATCCAAGGTTGCTGCTACAATGGGGAGGTTAGGTGAGGTTGAAGTAGAGATGATGTTGGACTCTGGATCATCTGTGTCACTGATGCGGAAGGAGGTTCTCACACATGCAAAGGGAGTTACCCACATTGAAGGCCCAATACAACTACGCCTGATGACGGCATCAGGACAACAGCTGCCAATACTGAGTCACGTCTGTGTTCCTATACACATTGGTGAGCTACAAGTCAAACATAATGTTGTTGTAGTGGATACTCTAGTATCACCTGTAATTCTGGGGGTAGATTTCCTATGTAAACATGGCGTGGTCCTTGATTTTACGAAACCATCTGTAATGGTCCGTAATAACACCACTGCAGCATCAGCAATAAATGAGAAGGTGGCCCCTGTGTTACGGATATATGAAGCATCACGAAAAATAGAGGGAAAAGCATGTATTGTTGCAGAAATCGAACAGCCGGGGACAGATGTAGTGGAGGAATGTGCTGTCCCAATGTATCACAAACCAACAAAATTTGAATTGCCTGAGTGTCCTAGGTCTATTCTCGCAGATGTTGTACAGGAATTCCAAGCCTTATTCCAAACAACACCAGGTGTAACAGAAGCTGCCTTGCACTTTATACCCACAAAGGGCAATCCTATCAAAGTTCCACCACGTCGCATGCCAGCACATTATCGAGAGGAAATTGAAAACTTACTTCACATGATGCTAGAGCAGGGCATAATTGAAGTAAGTTCTAGCCCTTGGATGGCACCAGCGGTGTTTGTTCCAAAGAAGTCGGGTGATATCAGGCTGTGTGTGGATTATAGGGAACTTAACAAGAATACCACAAAAGATGCTTACCCATTACCCTTACCTGATGAAGTTCAGGACCGGTTGTCAGGCTCGACCCTATTCTCAACATTGGACTTACAGAGTGGGTACTGGCAGCTGCCAGTAAGTCCTAACGACCAAGAAAAAACAGCATTTTGCCCAGGACCTGGAATGGGTCTGTTCCAGTTTAAACGAATGCCATTTGGGTTGACTGGAGCACCCAGCTCCTTTCAACGGCTGATGGATAAAGTATTAAGAGGTCTTCCTTTTGTGACGATCTACTTAGACGATATTTTGGTGCACTCCCCGGATGAAAAAGCACATTGTGCTCACCTACGAGTAGTCTTTGAACGTCTGCTGGCTGCTGGTCTTACGCTACGAGGGAAGAAATGCCATATCGGACTCCTTAAAGTTGGATATCTAGGCCACACTTTTACAGGAACAGGCATGTCCCCAGATCCACAGAAGATCCAAGCAGTGTTACAAATTCCAGAACCAATGGACGTCAAAGCTGTCCGCCACTTCATTGGGCTTGCATCCTATTACCGGAGATATATACCCAAGTTTTCAGACATTGCAGCGCCACTCAATGCGTTGACAAAGAAGGCCACACCATTCTCATGGAACCATGACTGCAACATAGCGTTCAATACCCTGAAGGAACATCTGATTAGTGCCCCTATCTTGGCATATCCCCGGTTTGATCAGTTCTCCCCAGAATTCAATCTGCAAACAGATGCAAGTGCTGTTGGTATTGGAGCGGTGTTAGAACAGGACGGACATGTCATCGCATATGCCAGTCGTTCATTAACACAGTTAGAGCGGCAATATAGCGTAATCCAGAGAGAATGTTTGGCAATCATATACGCTGTGAAGCAATTTCATCATTACCTTCTTGGACGACATTTCAAACTCTTTACGGACCATGCCCCATTGCAGTGGCTGTCAGCCCAAAAGATGGAGGGTATGCTCTGTCGTTGGGCACTAGCCCTTCAAGAGTATAATTTGCAAATTGTGTATCGAAAAGGCTCACTCAACACTAATGCAGATGCACTCTCACGATTGGAAAGTCGTCCTTGTGCTCTCACACTAGCTCTTCCTCATTATTCCACCACTGAACTGCGAGAAGCACAACAAGTTGATAATATCATCTCAAAAGTGATACAAGCTGAACCAGGAGTATCAAGTCCTCCTCGGGGCCGAGAGTGGAGCCATTACCCTTGGCGCAGGTATGTGAACCTGTGGGGCCAGCTTAGAGTTATCAATGGTATACTCTGCAGACACTATATCCCCAATCCTGTGTGCAAAGCTGTAACTGTACCTGTCCTCCCACTAAGCATGCACAAACAAGCCCTCATGCATAGTCATGACAATCCAGCGGCAGGACATCAAGGCGCAGAGAGAACTCTCCAGCGACTACGACAGGAGGCGTACTGGGTGAGTATGGCAGGCGACGTACAACAGTACTGTAGAGAGTGTGTAAAATGCCAGCAGTCAAAGCTCACAATGCCTAAACGGGCACCATTGACAAATGTTCCCATTGGCAAGCCTTGGGAAATGCTAGCTGTTGATGTGTTAGAAGTTCCCATCTCCCGCAATAACAATCGCTATCTACTAGTGATTCAAGACTATTTTACAAAGTGGGGAGAAGCAATACCCATGCCGGATCAGACAGCAAACCGTATCACAAGGGAACTGATAAAGTTGTTCTCTACATTTGGCCAGCCTGCAATCTTGCATTCAGATCAAGGACGTAATTTTGAAAGCACAGTCCTTGCACAAGCATTGGAAGCATTTGGGGTAAAGAAGTCCAGGACTACGGCATATCATCCGCAAGGAGATGGTATGGTGGAACGGTTTAACCGTACACTTCTACAACTTTTGCGAAGCTATGTAGACAAACAAGACAACTGGGAAAAACATCTACCACTCGTTCTATATGCCTATCGCACATCCATCCACTCATCTACTCTCTCCACTCCATTTCTATTGATGTATGGAAGAAACCACACTAACGTATCTCTCACCAAGTCAGCTGCATTTGATGCTCAGTTGTACCCTGAGAACCTGCAGGCAAAATTAGCAGAACTCAGAGATTTTGTGGAAACTAACCTTGCATCTGCTGCACACTCGCAAAAGTGCACATATGACCAACACTCAAGCACTCCTCATTTTGCAGTAGGTGACACTGTTTGGCTCTCTGTGCCCACTGCTGGAAAGTTGGAACCTCGATGGGAAGGAGGTTGGGTGGTGAAATCGATCAAGAGCTCGCTCAATGTTGAAATTCAGGATAGCAACCGATCCAAAATTGTGCACGTCAACCGGCTACGACATAGAATTCAACCAGACATTTCTGAGGTTCAAGACTTGGAAACAGCAACCACACCATGTGAACAATCATGGAACCCACCTGGAGTTGACCACATCACAATCTTCCCACCTACTGAAATGCCACAGAGACGTTACCCCCAAAGAGAGCATCATCCACCAGAATGTTATGGAACCTAAAGCTCGGGACGAGCTTTTATAAAGGGGGAGCGTATGTAGGCTAGTTGCAGTTGCACTGAACTTGTAATTAGTGACTCATTGTAATTAGTGATGATTGCATAATTAACACTGATAGACACCTTGGTCACTGGACTTTATATGTACATACATAGATGGATGTGTTGATGTGATCATGTGACTAAGCTTGGACAGGTTGACGTTGTGATTTGGCTTGTCAGTTATAAAACTTAAATCCTAAAGGCCGGTTCATAATATGACGATAGCTCAGCGTAGCGCATCGTCATCGTCATCGTCAAACCTATCGTCAATTATGAACCGCTACCGTTTTGACGCTGTGACGCCACGGAGGCTGACGATAGAGTAGACTTGGATTCTATTCCAACGTCTACTGCTCAGCGTCTAACCAATCAGATTGTTTTAGATTTTTACGTGCCAATGGCGTTAAGCGTTTCCAATTGAAGCTACCCATTTTATAATGGATGACGAAAAAGTGGTGGAGGCAGTACGGTCTTATAGCTACCTTTGGCAGGTGTCTTCGCGATCTTACAAAGACCCAGAGGGCCAAGGACAACGCCTGGATCGAGGTTTCTGGCAAGGTAGGATATTAGCTATGTAAAATTTGTGGAAGGGTAGCTAGTTATTTGTGGAAGGGTAGTTATTAATACTAAATTTTAAAAAGATTGGAGCGGACTGCTGTGTCCAGGAATGTATGAAAAGGTGGAAGGTTCTGAGGGACAGATTCGTCATGGAATTGAAAAAAAATAAAACCAAGAAGTCGAGAGATGCTGCACTGGTGTCCTGTTGGCGGCCAATGAGCTTTATCACCGACACTGTGAAGCACAAAATGTTAGTGATTACCATAAGTTTTGACTATGTAGTGAAGTTGAATTATATATTTGAATGTTCTGCGTCTTATTTGTATAGCACTGTCACCAACTTTACTCCTGCTCGGGCAGACACGTATGTTTTCTAGATATGTATTCTTTGTTACACTGAATCTTGATGTGGTATAGACCTCCTACATCAGACCGTCCGCAGGAAAGCGAGGAAGGAAGTAACGTACATGTAGATGAGACGACAATTGCTATCAGGTAGGTTAGTATCCATCCCAAAATTAATATGACCGTTCTTTTATGTTCAACAGCAGTACTGCAGCAAGTACACCAGGTATATACCCTCACACCACAACTACTTGACCACCCACGCAAAAAAAGAAAACGACAAGTTGAAGTTGATGAAATGGACAGGGTGCTCATCGCCCTGCAAGGACAGCAGCAGCAGGAAGATGGAGAGGGTGCCTTTGGCAAACATGTTGCTGCCTGTCTGAGGCTATTAGGAGGACGAGCTAAGGCCATAGCACGAGTAGAGATAGACAAAATCTTACTTAACTCCCAATATCCCAATAATCCCTACTCCACTTCTCACTATCCCCCCAAAAATGTAAATACAGGTCCTTCATCTCCCACTCACCCCAATGATACCTTTTACACCTTTCAATTGCAACAATATTGTTATATCAGTAAATGAAATAATGCTGATTTCTATTATTATATGTAATAAAACAGAATAGTCAAGTTAGCCGCACATGGCGATAATATTGCCAAACACACTTCTCCAGCAGGTGCACAAAAGAACTTTTTGAAATCTTGGACATCAGCTGCAGATTGAGAATGTCTGTATATACATATAAATATATGAGTCGGATTATGTATATAAATATATAGATAAATAGTCACAATAGAATACTGACTAACCTATCATTATTACAGGGATGGTTTCAAATAACTGGGTGAATATTTAACTTAACTTATACCTCTTTCAGGAGACTATCAAACCTTTCTTTCGTCATCCTGAGGTACGTGAAGTGGCTGCTTGGGTCAGATAGACGCATCTCCTGAAGTAAATTATGATATTCTCCTTGCTCCAGGCGCTGTTGGAATATTTTGCGTGCACGCACTCTTTTCAGTCTCCTATTCCTCCTTCTTCTCAACAGTAATACTAGAATTATAGCCTCCTGTTCTCGTCGTACAAAATTTCTTCCGACCATGGCGAGCAAAAAATGAACTGGCTACTAGCGCTCAGCAACTGCAAGGTCAAAGTCCAATTGGTGGTTCGCTCTCCGTCAATAACGCCAAATTGTGAACGGCAATGACGCTGCTAGACGAAACGCTGAAGCTTGACCACAAAAGCGACGATGCGCTACGCCGAGCTATCGTCATATTATGAACCGGCCTTAAGAGATCTGTTGAGTCTTACACTAATTTGAAAAAGCATTGCGACATTGCATTTGTAGAGACTGCTTGATGGATGACTTGGAAACAGTATGGCTGAAGTCACAAGCTCCATCCAGTTAATTAACATGCATTGTTCTCCTCGAGATGATCCAGTTACATGAGACATTGATGATCCATCTGTACCATGTAATCAACTTGCACTACTCACTTCACAACACAGTAGAGTCCTTGCCACCGGGAAAGTGAATCCATCCATTTGACAGGTAGAAGGGAGCTGGTGCAGACACGGGAACTGGTATCTATCCCTTTGAGTTGGATGAAGCTGACCTGTGAGTGGAGGTAGGCAGCAGTACAAGTACTTGGTCATCTGGCTTGTACTCACATTAACTAGCATTCTTGTCATACCTGGCATTCTGGCTCTCTTTTGCCGTAATCATTTTCTCCTTGGCCAGTGCTGACATCTGCTCAAGCCTCTCCTCGTCATCAGCACATTTCAGATGAAACTCTCACTGCTCTTACCATCTGCCTACCAGGACTGTACTCGACAAAGATATGACCATCATCTGATTGCATGCTACAACACAGTTCCTTTCGAAAGAAGAGCGCTATATTCCTCTGTGGAAAAAGAGTGCTTGGCAATCAAGCTGGGTTTGAAGCTTTTTGGGTTTACCTGCTAGGCATACCATTTACATTAGAGATGGATCATGAATGTCTATTGGCTGGATCGGCTTAAGGCTGATTCATAATAAACGCATCACATTGCGTCGAGCAACGCGTCGCGTCGATACAGGTTGCAAAGCATCGCAACGCATCGCTCAACACATCACTCAGCTGTTGCGACTATCACATTCATTTTGAGCTTTGAACCCACGGAATTCTGTGACATGGAGAATTGAGCTATACTCCAATGAAAAGGAAGAGCTCGAGTTGCTTTTCCTTTTGGCTATCAGGAGGCAGAGGATGAGGAGGAGGAGTAAGGTAAAGAGGAGGAGAGGAATGTGGGTACTACCTATTTTTTCTCGCAGTGAGAGTACAACAATCTCCTCAAGGAGATGAGACATTCTGACCCAGAGTCTCATTTCACCTACCTTAGAATGTCAAAGGAGAGATTTGACTCAATTCTATAAATGGTATGATCCAACTTCAGCTTAAAAATGTTTTCTCAATAATGAAGTCATTTCAATGACAGGTCAGTCCATTCTTGATTCAGAAGCATTGCTACAGCTCTGTAAGAGCTGAGATACTGCTTCCAGATAGGTTAGCCATCACCTACAGGAAATTCGCAAGTAAAAGTTGTTTCTGTTGTAAATTTACAATGTTTTTAGCTCTCTCTCTCCTTCAACTTCCGCATTGGGTGCTCCACTGTTTGTGACATACGTGTGATGTGCTTTGGACCGAGCTGGCTTTGTTACCCATCATGTGAGCACTGCTAAATGGGTGAAAATTAGCAGGGTGTTGGACAAGATGTGGAGCTTTCCCAACTGTATTGGTTATGTTGGCTACTACTATGAATATTATTCCACTCTCCCAATTTCATTCTCCCAATTTCATGAACAAGTTCACCCTATAAAGATGTATTATGAGCTAAACCTCGATCCTTTTTTTCCTCAAACAGGAGCCATTGATGGAAAGCACATTGCTGTGCAAGCACCTTTCAATAGTGGCTCCTAATTACAAGGAGGCACATTTAGTGGTGCTACTGGCAGTCTGTGATGCTCATAACAGGTATTATAATTATTCTAAGTGTATTCGTAGAATTTTTAAAATTTATTTTGGAATTATTGTTCAATGCGAAACTAATATAAGTTTACCTTGGTTGACTTGGGCCAACCTGGCCGCCACAGTGATGGAGGCCAATTCGGTGTTTGGGAAGGCTCTAGAGAGTGATGACTCCTTGCCATTGCCTTCTCCCAGTGCACTGACGGGGACCACACTACTCAAGTTTCCCTATGTAATTATAGAAGATGAGTGAGGCCTTCACTCTCAGGAAGAATATGCTATGGCCATATCCTGGAAAAAAACCTGCCTGGTACATTATTGATGCACTTGAAAAATCTGTGTAATGGTTATTTTTGTTCTTCAAGCCGTGTATAATTAAAGGCAGAGTAGAGTGAGGCATGTTATTGAAAACAGCTTTGGCATACTGGCTGCTAGGTATGTGTATACCAATTGTGTTACCATGCAATAAAAAGGTGGTTGATGAAGGTGGAGGCTGTTCCGAAGGCCTCAACCTGATGGGGTGGTAATCTATACCAAGGCTGCAATAGCCCTCCAAAATTATTTATGGACCACAGATAGTTCGGTTTACTGTACTCCGGGATTTATTGATGGGGATGCTGATGCTGGAAACAATATTTCAGGTAGATGGAGGAGTGATGAGGAACAGTGCACTGGTATGGCACGCACCAGTAGCAACAGGTACATTCCAAATCTTGTTTTTTCACAACTTATACAACTCAAACCCATTCTGAGTCAGCTGCTGCCAAATGTGACGGCTTCAAGGAGTACTTTAGCAGTATTGTTGGCGAAGTGTCTTGGCAGTATGTGCATGTACACCGCATACAATAACAATTGTTCATTGATATGTTTGTTGCTGTAACTTAATTCATATTTATTAATTACATCAATATTGAGGTGGATAAATATATCAGTTTGGGGAGGGGGGGTGGAAAATTGTTCAGGGGGAAATTCAATTTGGATAAAAATTGGTGGATTTGGGCTTTTGCCATGGCCTTTTGCCGAGGTGTAAACCTTGACGTTTCAGCCACCTCTAGACTGTAGTGCATGTCAGCATTATTAACTATATGCCCTTCCCTTGATATCTCTCTCAATTCCCGCCTCTCATGGGAATCGAGAAGGCTCCTCATTATTTCAGCATCCAAGCCATCCTCCTTGCTACCACTACATACACTTGTGGATTGTGACTGCGGTGAGGCAGACTGTGGTATCAGAACTGGCGAGCTGCATGATGGTCCAGAGTCAAAATTCCCCCTAATATGAAGCATTATGTAAAAACAACAACATAACGCAATGATAGTTCCAACCTGTAGGATTACTCTCAGCCGACCTCATGCTTGAAGATCAATCTTGAAAATCGGCTTTTTGTTTTTTTTAAGCCAAAGTTTCAACCGAAATACTTTGGTCTTAATCGGGTGATAGTACATACCCAGTTCTAGTTCATGTCTTGGACTACCGGCCACCTCTGTGGAATCCTTTGTGGAATACTGTACCTCCAGGTTTGAGAATGTTTTGTTCAAAAGCATCTATATAATAGGTATGTGGAAGAAACCATTCTTAAAGTACCTACCTTCTGTGTCATACAGAATCAGATAGAAATAACAATAAATCAAAAAGAGGCTTATAAGGTGGGCCGGCATCACCACTCTGCATTTTCTTAATGTTGCGGAGTTCCCTCACAAAGTGGTCTGCAACACCATTCACTTCTTACTGCATTGATCTGCAGTCACTCCTTCTCCAACCTGGCATACAGTCATTCAGTCATGCCTGCCATGGCTATTGCTAGAATTGCTATTATTTTGATCAATCTATTGGCTTACTTCACATGCCATTTGCTTCCAGGAATTCTCTCGTGCCTTTATGTCCCTGTACTATTTGCTACTACTTGCCATAGGCACTAACCATGCACCGTTCTTTCATCTTTAAAGAAAGCACACCAATGTGTTGTGTTGCGATGCGATGCTCGAATAAACTCAAGTTTATTTGAGCATATGGGATGCAACTTCATGTTCACAATCGACGCATCATGTAGCAATCGTCGCAATGCAGCGATGCGTCTATTGTGAACCAGGCTTGAGATAATTGAGTATGTGTATAGCACACTTTGGAATGATGCACTCAGTACAGTGATTTTAATCAGCACATTACCTCATGATTTACACCTTGTTTACAAGTACATTCTATGCTTTTCATTAGATGTTTAGAGGGCCTGTCATAATGTTCAAAATGCAATAGCAGTAAAACCTCTCTGGAGCTGATAATAGTGATGAAGATCCATGGATGTGACATTTACTGGCAGTGTTTTGTTCTAAAATGCATTACCACATCCCAGGGATCACCTATAGTGATTTCAGAGAAAATAAATTCATTTATGCTCCTTTAAGGAATGCTGCCCCCTCAGTTCATTATAACATTGCTTTTTGTCTCACCACCAGACACCCTTATTCGAATTTCTGAAAGAAACATCGATATTGACACAATATCGAGCATACGATCATGACAAATTCTATAATGTGTTCAACAAAGTTTCTTTTTTTGACTTTGAGTAAAAATAGTCCAGCTTGTTTCATAGACGAAGATCTTCTGGATCACTTGGTCCATCACCACTAGAGATGGACAGCTGCATGCAGTGATAAGCCATGAATAGCTGCATGTATAACAAGCCATGGACAGCTGCATGCAGTGACTGGGATATCCATGGATCAACACCA
>JAQNBH010000001.1:23409715-23474715 GCA_028752905.1 Cladorhizidae sp. MBARI D1340-BT2
TAATATCTATAATAATAGTAATCAAGATATTATCGTTTTTTAATGGGAATTACTTGAGTGAAAGAAACAAGACATGGCATGTCCTGATGAGTATAGTAACAAGAAGAAGGAAGGTAGAAATTGTATTTAATAGTACCTGGTACCAGAATGAAGTTGGACTGGCTAAGTGTTTTTTCCCTTCATTTGAAGAACCTTGACCAACCCCAAGCATGGCTATTACCATTACATTTTGACTTTTGTGTATATCACTGTGATCTTATCTCTGAGATTAGCTCCGACTAGACAAATTCTACCTCTCTTAGTTTTTCAAGTGCCTGGATCCAACATTAAACTAAACGATGAATTTTCATAGATTAAAATAAGCCATCCATGTGTCATACAGCTGATCATCGCAGCCATAAAGGACTATCATCTGGTACAAGGGGAAAAAAATCAACAAGAAAATGTATTACAACAAAAAATGATTTTGTTTACAAATGGATTGACGAGTGAATGATTCCATGTACAACATTGCATTTGGAAGAAAAATCACAATATCTTGTCATCACACAATTCTTTTATTCTTAAACTCTGAAAATTTGGCAAGAATTTCATCTGCAACCATTTTCGAGGTCTACTCTATTTTCAATCAAAGTTACTTAGTCTGCCATCAAAAAGGGCCGCTTCAAAAAGGGCCGCTATCAGCTGGTAGAGTTACTCATCATCTGAGAACCACTCTGTGTCATGCATAACATGTTTTTGGGTCCCCTTGATTGATATTCATGTTGTGTTAGTATTATCTGCCGTTACTCCATGGCAGCTGCTGTGATTAAAAAATCAAGACATGACGCCAACCTTGGATCCTTGAAAGCTGCCATTGAAATTGCTCTCTTCATCTGCACTATGATGAGTTCACTAACACTCTTTTGAATCACCAATTTCCACAAATTCTCTAGCAATTTTTTTCACTTTATGGTTGGTTGCTTTAGTCCTTTCAAAGTCTTTGAACTTTTAGTCAAAATGCCTTATGTTTTGCATCAAAAACTGTTGAGAATAATGTGGCATTTCAATGCAAACATAATGAATACCCAAACAATCTCGACCAGCTGGTGGCTGGCTTAGACTAGAAATGCATATGCATATATTAATTTTAGATATCAACTACACACAAATAAACTACCTCTTCTTCGTACAGAGCTTATGCTCAACAAATGCATAAACAGAATCATAGCATGAATTGGTATTTCACCTAGGACGCAAACAGAGTCCTCAAAAATTTAATGGCTTATACTCCCATACCATAGGAATATTTTCAAATAAAACCAAAAATATTCAATATTTCAACATGCAAATGTGGTAACTGCATTGCTATTTACGATTTACTTCATGCTCACTATCAAGTTTATGTGAGATTTCCACATGGTCAGCCTTGTTTTACTATGATGAGTTTAAGTTTACCACTGGCACTAGTGCAGTTACCACACCCAACCTCTTTCCTTCATATTTGTAAGAGGTTGGAAAGAAAGAGATGGTAAATTATATATTTCGTAAGCACTAGTTTTCACATGGTTTTTTGCATTATAACGAAGCTGAAGTAAATGATTGTCACTCATATATTAAAGCATTCAACATGGAGTGGGTTAAAACCAGCATTAACTCGGCAATAGCCTTTGTAAGTTGATAAATTCAACTGTAAAAGTATATAATAGTAACTTAGTTATAAATATTTAACATCACAATTATAGATATATAAATGACTAGCAGTTCTAATAATGGAAAGGTGCAATTAGGTGTTTCACAAAGCATCAGAAATCTAAGACTCATGCTGAAGCTTCAGAAGCTTTTATAACATTAGCCAGTGAGTTCTTAATTAAGTAAAGTCAATTAGCAAGACAATTATAATAGAAGGTAAATGTTAAAATCAGTTTACTATAATATAGGCAAGTACTTGCTTTTCAAAAAGTTAATAATGTAGAGTCCAATTTTGATTCAGCTTCCAAGTCTAAGAGCAGAAGACATTGAAAATCTCACCACAGAGTTGAAGAGAAAATAAATATCCAGAACACCAGAATGAAAATACATGAAATCATGAAAAATCTTGCAATTAAACACACTCTTAAGTACATCCATGCATATCTATTGATTATAATTAAGGTAGATGAAACGATACCTTAAAACAAGCACTCTTGGCATTCTACTATATGAAAATCTTGAAACAAGTGAGAATTTTCTCAGCATGTGTAATCTTACTGTAACCTTCTCAATAATCACATTGAAATTGTATTCTTTCGATGTTTAACTAGATGCTCTAGCCTTCATCACTTCATATTCTTACATTTACTGAAGCCAGGATATGCCTTCTAGAAAATATGTTCTTTTAGGTTTTCAAAAACCCTTTTGAAATGTTTGTGACCAATGTTATGGTGGATTACTATTGTAGGTACTTGTGGAAGTTTAGCAGTAAATGTTCAACAAATTGACCCAGTGCAGCATTCATGCAATGCTATTGGCATGCCTTAAACTAGATACTCGTCCTTGAGTGGACATCATGAAGGATCGTTCTGAAATAAGTTTATAGTTATTTGAGTTAGTCAATTGTTCTATGAAATGCAAGGCTATAATCAAAGAAGAAGTAGGAATAATTGTGCCAACATTCAATCTTTATGTCCAGTCACATACATGGCTCATGCTAAGTTGATAGCCAGCATTTTGGATAATTACAAGGAGCTTAATGTTTTAAAGGAGCGAGCTATACTCTCAACATCAGACACAGAAAAATAAAAGCTATAATTTGGGGGATCATAAATCTAGCAAATTTCAGTATTTTTGTTCTTCTCTTGTCAGACAATTCTGAGATTTATTGTCGACATATTAAATTTTAGTGGGACACTGCTCTGGATTTCAACTTTGCTACATTTGGAAGTGTCTACAATGGCATTGTTACCTTCACAGTGGAAGAACTCCGGCACTTTGTTGGTCTTCTGCAGCACAAACCTTTTCATTGAGTATGGTCAGAATGTACTGACATGTCAGGATGTATTAAGTAAAACTATACAGACTTATCAGTTGCGAGAAAATTTCACAATTTTCTTTTCATCCAGTCTAACACTGTGTCAATTTTGATGAAAGTCAGGGAACAATATTATACATGATTATGGAAAGATTCTCCCATACATGTGGTTCGGCCAACAACGTCTGGAACACCATTATCAAAGATAATTATTTGGACACCAAATCACATGACATCAAATCAGACATAATGGCACATATGCTGACCATATAGGACAAGTTCACCTCAGCCGATTATCTTTCAACTACCATCCCGGGTATCTCAAACTACTGCATCATTATCCAACTCAGATCGTCCACCCTGTTCATCATCAGCCTGCAGTACACCCCCTAGACCAAGGAAGTCTAGTCTTTGAACTGTTGAAGGTTGTGATGGCAGTAGGCACCACAACAAAGCCAAACAGATAGAAGGCCACACTACTAATGGTGGATGTCTCATCTTCATGCTAATTCCTAACATTATCAGACAAGTCAAACAACTTCATCATGATAGTGGTTATAATTGTCACTTATCGTCAAGCATTGGTGACTATATGAACAAAATTGAGCTCTAAGACTTAGCAGGGATGAAAATTATTGCCTGGTCTCATTTTTCGATTTCTACTTGGGACTGACACATATAGACGGTTACAAAAGTTTGTCCCAACATCTTGGGCTAGCAACCAATTTACTTTGAATGTAGTTAATCAGGTAATTATATATATATATATAAATATAGATGCTAGCTCTTAATATCCTTGGATCTAGACTAGAACAATACAATAACTATAGCTACAGTTGTGAGTAGTAGCTATAGCTGTCTGACAAAATTCATGTTTTCGATTGTTAACCAGAATTTATTGACTTAATTACAAATGACTTGGGTTTTTTTACAGATTTATTATACTGGATTGAGATGGTTAAATGTCTTTTCAGGTGTTCTACTGGTTATATATCAACTTCCCTGGTAACTTTTGTAGTAGTATGAATTAGGACCTAGTGGTGTTAAAAAAAATTCTAGATAGTCTTGATCTGGCAAAACAGGAAGATATTATATACATAGTACTTTACCTGCTGTATATATAGATCCATGGCATATGGTAATTAGTGATAATTATTCTGACAGTGACGGTCTGTAAACTATACCGTGATAATCTATTGCCAATGATTATACAAAAGATAGTTAGATTCTGTACTAGATCTACAGTTTCAGCTAGATATTTATGACTGGACTCTGTACTATATCAGTTCATGGTATAGCTTCTTCTCGGAATATGATATATGATTACTAGGCACTAAAATTGCACATAAATAAGTTGCTACTAGGCATCAACAGTAAGAACACCAGAATGGACCGCATGAGAAGAGAACATCAATTTTTCTCAGAAAGATAGGCATTACAAAGGTAATCAAATCAATAATCTGGAGAAATCAGTGCATGTTCTGTATGATATGGATTGGAAATGTGCAATAGGACTGAATTTTTGTAACTGCACCTTTGTAGTAGTAGTTCATGCATTCCAGACCTCACACACAAAATTCCCCTAGTCTCACATAGACAGTTCCTACTAATTGCAGTGTCTATTGGCACCTCCTTGCCCACAAGATTTTTGGTTGATGCTAATACCAATCCTCCTGTATATATATGCTTGTTCACTGGAGTTATGTAGCACATGTTGATGCAACAATAATTTCGGTTATATACAATTCATTCTGACTCCAGATTCTCTCCTTCGACCACAAAAAAAAGGAATGTAACAGGTTTGGTTAGTGAAGACCAAAATTAATGTTCAACATTGCACGTATTATGTCAAGTCCAAGCTTTGGCAAATGCTTAGAATACAGTGGTTTAACTGTTAAATGTTAAAAATTCAGCTAGTGTTTTTTTCTTGAAATTAGATCATTTGCTATAAGTTTGAAGATAAGAATATCTGTAGTAGTCGAGCTTCATGGGGTGATTTAACCTGGCCTGAGTAATAGTGTTTCTGAGATGGGTTTTTATTTGACTCATTGCACTAAATAGACCTTGTTCAAAGAGTATTGGTAAATTTTGTTTTGTAAGAAGTGGGGTTGTTCAACATCTAGATTATTTCTCCCAATTTAAGTGGTTTCACAAAACAAATCAAATCTCACTTCTGATCGTAATAGTTGTATATTTTTTTACAGTGAGTGCTGCAACTTCTAGACAGTCCGAACTTGAGATTGATGAGATTTATTGTGTCCTAATAAACATGTCGACAATAAATCTCTGAATTATCCCCGCAAGAGAAGAACAAAAATACTGAAATTTACTAAGCATGAGCCATATATGTGACTCGACATAAAGATCGAATGTGGCACAATTTCTTCTTTGAAAGATTTTCAAATGGTCAAATAGCTCAAAACATTCAGAACCTTCCTTCATGATGTCTACTCAATGTCAGCGTCAACCATACCTGAATTTAAGGGAAGCCCATAGCAAAGTGTGAACACTCCATTGGGTCAATTTGTTGAATGTTTACTGCTTTGCTTTCACAAGCCCATGCAATAGCGTCCCACCGTAACATGGTCACACACTTTTCAAACGGGTATTTGAAAACATAAAAGACAATATTTTATGGAATGCATATCCTGGCTACTGTAATTGTAAGAAGGTGATTACATTTTTACTGATGAAGGCTAGAGCATCTAGTAGAGAATACTATTAAGTTGATTATTGAAGGTTATTGTAAGATGATACATGCTGAGAAAATTCTCTCTTATTTCAAGATTTTCATATACTTATCATAGTATAGAGATGCATGGATGTACTTAAGAGTGCGTTTAATTGGAAAATTACGCATTTTATGTAATTTTATTCTGGTTATCTAGATATTTACTTTCTCTTTATCCTGGTGACATTTTCAACGTCTTCTGCCCTTAGACTTAGAAGCTGAATCAAAATTGGAATCTATATCATTAACTTTCTGAAATGCAAGCCCATGTCTAGAAATATATCATAAAATTAAAAAAATTATTTTTAACATTTTCTGTATATTATAATTGTCTTGCTTATTGATTTTACTTTAGAGCTCACCTACGTCAGCTGTTATTGTTCTGGGTAATGTTATAAGGGCATCAGCAGCTTCAGCATGCGTCTTAGATTTATGATGCTTTGTGAAACACCTAATTACATATTTTCATTATCATAACTGCTACTTATCTATATAATTATGATGTTAAATATTTAATAAACTTACAATGAACTCTCAGTTGACATAACTTATAATCACCTTCTCAATAATCAACTTCAAATTGTAATCACTCGTCATTTCGACTAGATGCTCTAGCCTTCATCAGGAATAATCCTGATGAAGGCTAGAGCATCTAGTCGAAATGTCGAGTGAATATAATTATTGAGAAGGTGGTTTTATTATCTACTTATACAATCAACTTACAAAGGCTGTTGCTGAGTTAAGGCAGGTTGCTGAGTTAAGGCAGGTTTAATCCTTTAATATATGAGTGACAATAGTTTGCTTCAGCTTTGCTATAATGCCAAAAAAACAACATGTTAAAACTACCTATGAAAGATATAATTTACCATCTCTTTCTTTCCACCCTCTTACAAATAAGATGTAAAGAGGTTGGTGTGATTATCATGGTTACTCCAGCAGTGCCAGTGGTAAACTTAAACACACCATACTAGTTTTAAAAAAACTACAAGGCTAACCATGTAGAAATCTCACATGAACATTGATAGTGACCATGAGGTAAATTGTAAATAGAAATGGAATATATGCATGCGGAAATTTTGATTTCATTTTAAAATATCCAAATTGTTGAAGCCCTATTTTCATCCTAGGTAAAATACCAATTCATGCTATGGTTTATTTCATGTATTTCTTGAGCATAAGCTACAAAGAGAAGGTAGTGTATTTGTGTGTAATTGATACTAAATATATGCATGTGCATTCCTAGTCTGAGCAAGCCACAGGCAGGTCAAGATTGTTTGGTTATCCCCACCAACATGTTTGACCTGGCCAAGCTTGGCACGTATATCATGTAACCACTCGAGGATATATGATACGTCAAAAACTGTCAGGCTCACCATAACAACATGTAGTATGTACCTAAAATATGTTAATCCATAATTACCTATAATTAAAAGGGAAATACATAATTTGATACTACCCCGATAGATTGTACAACATATTTCCTTTTTCATTTCTTGATGCAAAAATATGGCAGTTGATGTATACTAGAAGTTACTAGAAGTTAAAAGATTTTGAAAAGGCTAAAACAACCAACCATAAAGTAAAAAAAAAATTGCACGAGAATTTTTTTAATTTGGCAATTCAAAACAGGTTATTGAACTCGTCATAAAATTCAAGCAGATTAAGAGAGTAATTTAAATGGCAGCTTTCAAGGATCCAACAATGGTGTTAATAAGTCTGTTTTTTTAATCACAGTAGCTGCCATGCAGTTGTTGCACTACATGACTAACATATGAATATTAATCAAGGGGACGAAACAAGATGTTATGCATGACACAGAGTGGTTCTCAGATGATGAGTGACTCTACCAGCTAATAATGGATCTTTTTGATGACAGACTAAAGGAACTTCATTTGATGTAAAGTGGAGTAAACACATCGAAAATGGTTGCAGATGAAATTCTTGCCAAATTTTTCAGATTTTAAGAATAAAGGAATAGTATGATGAGTACATATTGTGATTTTTTTTCTAATGCAATTTAGTATATACAATCATTCATTTTTCCTATCTCATCAATCCAAAATAATTTGTTTGTGTCAAAATCAATTTTGGCTATTTTACATTTTTATTATTATAGATATCACATTATACATCAACTTCTATATATTGCTCTATGGTTGTTTTAACATTAGAGAAGATGATTCTCTATAAAGCTACTGACTGCTCAATTTTTTGACGGAGGAAGAATACAGCTGTCAAGAATTTCAGCTGCACTATTTAGCTAGCTTGACTGTTGCCTTTTTTAAATTGGCAAACTTTACAAAACAGTGAAAACATTCTGAATCATCTGAACTGCTAGGCTTTATTGCTCATAAAAAGCATGTATATTTAATACTGAATAACCTCCAAGGAAAACATAATACATGTACTGTTATTTATTAAACGGATATATTATTGGAATAAGCTAAGTTATCATTACTTCCAGTAGGTGCATTACCGAATATCCCGAAGCATGGTCAAAATTCAATTGCCAAGCTAGTAGCCATGAATTTGGCAAAATGTTAGGAATGAGGATCAAGGCAAGAAGATAATATGGAATAACCCACACATTAGGAAACCTAATCTAGAAGCCAGTAAGTGGTTCAGGTGAGTATATATATAAGGTTGAAGAATTGGGTCAGAATAGCAACAATCAACCCAGCGCTGTAAGGAAGCACTTGCACATAACTCTACTTGATCACTTCAAGCAGCAGATTTGTCAATTTTCCCGTGTCAGACACAAGAACAAGTCTAACCAAATCAAAAAAAAATGAGAACCATCACCAAAATCATGGTGGGAACCTCAACTCTTCTTCTTTGCTACATGCAACTCACTCTTGGAAAAGAAACTGTAGACTGCAAATTAATTAAGAGGGACACTATAAGACCTCTTCTAGATTTGATGAAAAGACTATTTGACCAAAAGAAATGTCAGGTAGGTTTCACCATGCATGCTCAATTTGTTCTCACAAACTTATTAAATACAATTTTTTCCTATCATTCAACAAGAAGAGCAGAATATCTTCGCAGAAGAACTAAAACAAAAAATATATACCATTGAAAGTAGTTTGCAGCGTAACAAAAGATTAGATGTGGTGAACAACCTTCTTTCCATCATCTCACAGAGGGAGAGTGTGATGCAGATGGAAGGAAATCAAGAACTAAATTTCTTTTGGTATGTTGTAACAGCTGAAGAATTCTATAAGAACTTTAATGGGACTGTTTGTATCGTGATAGAGGACTTATGTTATAATTTTCATGGTTCTTAAATTGGACAAAGGAGTTATATTTACATAGACCTACCCCCCTTTGTGCATGCAAGGGTGGTAGTTAAAAATGAAATTTTCATGAATCGAAGTGGATTTAAATGTGAAACCTGAACCTATACAGGCTAAGGTATCATGCTCTTCTCTGCTTGGGATATACCACATAATTGTATGAGAGTTACCCATAGAGTTCATATAATTATGTGAATTGGTAAACCTTTAAAAAATGAATCACTGATTCTAAATAGTAATGGAAGGTGAAAAGATGACCCAAAAGAACATTTCAAGTTAGGGTAACTACTACAACTTTGTTTTAATGAAAGTCTGCTATATATAAACAATATCGTTTGTGTGTGATGACTTTTCTGCATTCTCTGGTAGACTAACTTATTTAATTTAGTCAATCTCCAGAGGTTGGCCTAATTTTATGTTGATATAAAATATTTGTATATATGAGAGGCATATAAGTTTGATGATATGATGAAAAGTTGAACTTTCATAAAGTATAGTTTGTAATGCGATATATACATCCACTGGCATCACATCCACATTTGAGGGTTTGATTAAACATAACTAAGAGTGCGTTAAACTAGCAATTTTTAAAGGTTTTTATTAGAAATAGGTTTTACGTTTAACACAATGAAATAATGAATGAAAGCCAAATATGCTATATAGACTAAAACAGCTTTCTACAAGTAGTGATAGAATCATTAGCATAACAGATGAATTTTACATATACTTCATTACCGATAATCACAACCTGCTATAATGGTTCAGACCACTATAAAATATGAAATAACAATTTTCTAATAAATGCACAAGATAAAGCAATTTTAAAATACTCTGTCATATTATTTCTCATCAAACTTAAATTTTCTTCTCAAGGTTTTATCATGTCGCAAAGAAAGTTCAAGTTGATTGTTGATGTAATCTACTCTTACTTGAGAGTTTGGATAAAAATATACAAGTGGTATAGCGATTTTATATTATGAGAACAATCATTTATGATTCCAAGTCTAATTGCATACATTAGAAAACTTAAAAGACTATTAATGATCATGAACAACCCCTTTTCATCAAATATTAAATTTATTTCAGTGTGTTTGCTTTTATTGGAACATACTTTGGCTAATAGCACTAAAGCTGCCAGGTGCTAATCCTGAGATCACAATAAAATTACATAATCTTAAATTGTGGATTTTGCCCATTTCGTAATGTTGAATATATATTTTATATAGTGACAAGGGGAAAAAATACAAAAAAAACACACGATACATTGAAATCATGCACGCTAACGAAGTGAGATTGACTTAGTTGCTTTAATATCAACCTCTAAAACTTAAAAAAATAATACTATATTTCCTATATTTTTCCAGTTATTTTTGTGCTTATTATGTTCATATTTTATGTTGAAAAAGCCAAACTTCGTTTATGTACCTGTTCTGGTTCTATAAATAGCCATAATTCTAATTCATGTTATAGATTTCGTAAGTCTTTAAACTTCAAGGTCTCTTACTTCCCAACCTTTTACCTTCCATCTGCACTGCAAGTGGTTCCCTTACATCTTCTCCACATCTACACCATATTTATTTTATCAAGAAAATACTCCTGTGGAAGATGACCAGTATATATCTACAGTAGAAATGCTGGTGAAACAATCCTTGAAGATTTTCCTCAAATACGGATTTCAGCTTTGGAACGAGTTGACAGAATAACTCTTGCAATATTTCATTGTCATATAATTTATTAGTCTCTAAATTCAACTTCTACACATTGACAATGTTCTGACCTAATTATAAATTTTCAGAAAGAAAACAAAGTGGTCTAATGAGGAAAGGCTCAACATTCATTTTATAAGAGATATATCATTAGATTTTTTTTTTTATGTTCAACAAGATTGCACTTCCTACACAATTTCAGAGAGTGTCTCTCAAAATAAATCAGTTTAAACTTGTTGCAAATGGCCTCATAAGCTTTTGAGATAATTATTATTCACACAATTTTTTTATAGATTTTCAGTGTTAGTCTCACTTTTCAACTAACAGTAAATAAACTTCTTTTTTTAAGATTATATATTATTCTAGGTATATAACAGCAAATTTAACAATTTGAATGTTTCTATATACCTAAACTATTCTGAAATATTTCTGTTGGATTATCACAACATAATGATGAATGGAATGTAAGCACCAAGTATATTTGCCAAGATGTACCCGGATTTCATGTCATTTTGTGAAAACATGGAAACTGGTATTAAGCAATTTTGCCGATAATTCCACCTACTTACATTTCAAGTCTAGAATAAAAAATAGCAAAATTAATGATGTTACAGCACTTAATATTAATGTGGCCGTGGATGAAATTTAGCATCATGGTAATTGAAGTATAACTGTATAATGCTAAGATCACACAGAACCAATGACACCAAGGTGTGTGAGGTGTTGTTGCTATACAAACCAACACTTAGTAACCACAGAAACCAACATTTTCATAACATGTGTATGGAACAAGTGTGTTAATAGTTGTCGTTCTGAAGAACTTTATGATTTTTTTTCATTTGCACTTGG
Organism: Cladorhizidae sp. MBARI D1340-BT2; assembly: GCA_028752905.1. Taxonomy (NCBI): domain Eukaryota; kingdom Metazoa; phylum Porifera; class Demospongiae; order Poecilosclerida; family Cladorhizidae; species Cladorhizidae sp. MBARI D1340-BT2. The sequence goes on from JAQNBH010000001.1 coordinate 23,421,287, forward strand.
CCTGATGCCAACAATAACAATTCTTAGGAGGATAAACCATTTGAGGATAACTAAATGAGTGATAGCTATATATGTCTATTGCAATGATTATTATAAATTTTTTTGATAAAACCGGTTATTGTTTATTATGTTTTCTAAAGGAACTGAGTTGAAAAGTATTGAAGTAGATTTTATGGATGTAAAAAAAGTAAAGAAATTTGGAAGCAAGGATGTGGAGGTTGATAGCTTACAGTAACACTCTTTGTTGTTGGAAACACAGGTACTAATCCAAAAGGTTCTGGACAGATGTCCTGTATTTCTGCTACATTATTCATTCTAAGAAAATATAAAAAGGAAAACAAAAGTTAATAGAGGTCCAACACATCAGTGGTTTTAAGTACAACAAGTCCAAATTTCTCTCTGTTTCTATCCACAATCTTACATAAACTGCTGACCAACATGTCATGATGTATTATATATGTACAAAAACAAAAATGTTTTTAACCAACAACATTTTAACATTGACATGTCAAAAAATGAGGCAACAAGAACATCGCCAACCATACCACAATTGGTTAAGACAACTATTTGAAACTATATACCAATCATAAATATTGATTTTCAAAACAGTACAATAATTAGTGAATACTTCAATAATTCATATTTTTTTGTTTTTAGTGTCAGCATTTCAGTTTGATCTTAACTTGCTTCAAATCAGTGTGATGTTGGTCCAGTGTGTGTCAGCATATATTTATTCTTATCCAGCTTCAACTTTCATCAACCAACTGTGGTGAAAGTCCAGTGTAAATATTAGAGAACCTTTGATTTGGTAAAGAGGGATCTGGCTGGTTGTGGTTAACATGTAAATTGTTTCCTTTCTCCGAAATCTGTTTGTAATCATAATCATTTTTGGCTTTGTCACAACTTGTTAGAGCATATATTTATTTATTTTTGTTAATTTATAATATTTTAGCAGTGAAGAAAAGTGCTACTCTATACCTATATACCTTACAGTACTATTAAATATTATTTCAAAGTCCTTTATATTCTTGTTACCAAAAATAAAATCAACACGACCTTTGTTAGACTATGCTGCTTTACATTTGTTTTTACATATCCTCTTCTTGAAGAACATTGCCACTGACTGCTCAATTTTTATTGAAGATTAATTCAGACAATTGCAGCTGATACTATTTAGCTAGCTCGTCCGTCATTTTTATGATTACCAAACTTTACCAAAAAAAATCTGAATCTTCTCAACTACTAGTTTTAATAGTTCACTAATTACATATAATATGTTGAGACATTCCATTTTTGGGGTGTCTTCCAGAATGGTGAAATATATTAGTCCCTCCATGCATTGGACAATTTGAAGTGTTCAGGTGGTCAATCTACAAGGCATGAAATTATGATATTAATGTCAAGAAGAGTAGGTAAAAGATGTAAACACCTAACTTCGAATATCAAATCATCAGTTTACTAACTAATTCAAGACACAGCTGGAAGCTAATTTCAGCGGAAACCACAGTCTATAATACAAAATGTATTCAAGTCAGTTTTATCTGGATATATCATTTTGTTGTTGATGTTTATTAGGAAGCTGCCGTTTCAAAATCAGGTAAAACTACCAGAGGCAGTGCTATGGCTCTTCCTGATATCATCATGTCCTGAAAGGCAGTAGACACTCACTGGAGATTAATGACCACTGTGACTCTCCTCTACTTTTTTCATATTTGTATCATATTTATGATGTAAAAATTATTCAATAATGAATAACATCAAAAGAACCATATACCTGCTATGTCTATGTTATACTATCATATTACAGTGCTGTTATATATTTGTATGTATTCTTGGAATAACACCAATTTCCTCTCTGTGTATTACTGAAATATCGAGGAAACATGGTCAAAACTCCATTGCTGAACTTGTTCCCATGAATATGGCATTCAAACATTAGAAATGAGGATCAACACAAGAAAAAATTAGGAGTATCCCACTGGGAAACACAATTTAAAAGCCAGTAAGTGGTTCGATGGTTAGCTTTAGTGAACAACCTTCTCTCCATCGTAACACAGAGGGAGAGTCTGATGCATATGAAAGGAAATCTAGAAGTTGCAAAGGTGCTGAAATCCATTTCTGAAAGATTCCACAACAACACTTGCAAATTTATAAGATACTAATTGACAAAATTTTACTCTTACACTGTGACATGCAAACACATATTAAAGACATGAGCCAAAATTTGTATATTTATTCTTAATAAACTCTAAGTTGCATATGAAATTACAATAATCATCTCAATAATCAACTTGAAATTGTCTTTTCTCGACCTTCCGACTAGATGCTTTAGCCTTCATGACTCGCGTGAACCTGCTTTGTACCAGTAGCTAGTTATTCGCAAAACCACACCTCGGCTCACACGTTCAGCAAGTGAACCAGATGTGAAAAAAATAAAATAGTAACAACAACAAGAACAACAACAATAATAATAACAAGAGAAACATAACAATAATAACAACAATAATAACAGCAACAATAACCAAAAAAAACAGAATAATAATAACAACAACACACGATAACAACAATAATGACAAACAAACAAATAAATAAACAGTCAAAAACTTAATATAATAATAATAGAAATAACAATTAAAAATAATTATAAACGAAATAATAAGCGGTGGCTGCTATGGCTAAGGAGAAAAAAGTGGCCAACTGTACCAGCCTAGATCCTTGCCACTTTTTGTGCCTGTGGCCATCGAGTCATTGGGGGTCATTGGGAACATTTCCCGAAGGAGCTCAGCCTCAGGATAAGGCAAAGAACTGGGGGTGAATGCCCGTGGCAGTCCAGCGGGGTAATGCCTTGTCTGTTTTGGGGTCGGTCGGGAGTTGAACTTGTTAGCTTTTTAGTTATTTATTTATGGTATTTTTGTAATTGATATAACTAGCATGTGTTAATTAGTTGATAATGAACCTGGTATGTTATGTTTGCTCTTTATATATTTTTAATATAAAAAGTAAATAAATAAATAAGAGAATTATTATTGTGGCATGTTTTCAAGTTCAGGCTCTTGAGAGTGGCTCCCCAGCAGCCAGCTAAGTTCATTCCACAGTCTCGATTGAACTGCTCACACTTTAGTGCTAGGCTGATATGCAATGCTTCTTTGCATAGCAGTTCCTTCTGTCTTCTGGTCTAGTCAATATTCTTAATAAAGGCTAGAGCATTGTTATGCTAAACTATGGGTTCTTTCTGTATTATCCAGTGGTCCCAATGAATTGATAGTTTAATGAACGAAACTATTAGAACTATAATAAATTTCCAGCCTGGCTCCTTCTTATAGTCTGCCATGACTGCCTCACAAATTACCAAATAAGGACAAAATATAGAACATCACACTTGCACATGCAACCAATCAAAACTACTGTACTTAATGAGTCTGTGTATGCATGGATAATTCTGCAATGTTCTACCTATGTAACATCAATTAGTCAAGATGTTCTTGCATGTCAGGGTGGACTTCCCTGACATCTCCCCCTCCTTCTGGAGATGGCAGTTGTCCATCTCAGGCTTGTCTGGAGAGACTATCAGCATTGCCGTTAGCTACCGCTCTTCGATGCTTGGTCTCAAATTTAAATTTAAAAGGTAAGAGTGTCAGCGACCATCTTGTCAATCTCTCATTTGCGCTTGTTGTCTGCAGATATTGCAGTGCCTGGTGGTCTGTTTCAATGAGGAAGTTCGTGCCTGTAAGGTAAACTTCGATGTGTTGGACTCCGGATACAATAGACAGGCATTCCTTCTCAACGATGTGTACCGGGTTTCTCGGGGCAATAACTTGCAGCAATAATAAGCCACTGGTCTGTCTACTCAATCATCATCCTTCTAACTTAAGATTGTTCCAATTCCTTGGTCAGACACATTTGTTTGCAGCTAAAACTGCTTCGCTGGGTTGGGATCTCGTTTAGTGTGGAGATGACACTTGAGCTCCTTCAAGACTCGCTCGTTTGTGGTAGTCCAGTTGATGTACTTTGGTTCTGATTTCTTGGTAAGGTCACAAAGACATGCCACGACAGAAACGATGTCCGGCACAAACTTTTGGTAGCATCCTACCAGTCCAAGGAAGGCTCCTCCTTCTTTATCTTTGGACACTTTAAGTCCTTCACTGCCTCCAGCTTGCACTGCTGTAGCATGATCCTTCCCTTCCCCACCACATGCCTAAGAAATGGTTGGGTCTGGGCTCCAAGGTGACATTTGTTGCCCCTCAAAGTCAGCTCGCACACCGTAAAAAGTAACTGTTGTTTTTACTACTATATTGTTAAAATGACTGTAATAATCCTTGTTATTTTAACAAATTAACTGTTATTATTCTATAATAAGTGTTATATTAACTATTTTTGTATTTCAACTAAAATTAATAGTAGTATTAATGTATTAATGAATTTCTGTCTGTAAAAATATATTTTCGTAGTTTTAACAATATAAATTATTGTATTAACAAACTACATTGCAAATTGACTATTACAATAATGTATAATAACAATGTATTATAAGAATATTAACATTACTAGTATTAGTTATTGTGACTATTCCGATTAAGTATTTTTATAGAAGAATTAGTTAAATATAGTAAGTGTATAAATGTTTGTTTTATTAACATTTTTTGCAAATCGACTATTATAATATTTTATAATAACTATGTATTATAAGAATATTAATTGCGACTATTCAGATTGAATAATTAGTTATATGTACTAATTGAAAATGTTTGTTATTTTATATAAGAATTAGTTTAAAGCAAATGATAAATAAAAAATATATATAATTATCTCCCACGTTTCCCCCAGATTTTATGGCTCTCAATTGTGTATGTTGATGTTACGAGGAGTTAGGAGAAATGTTGTGGACAGGAATGTGCAAAAAGAAATGAGCACAGATCAAGGCAAAGGCTTCACTTGGACAAGCCAGTCAGGTGTATTCAGTGCTGATGAAAAAACATGCAAGGACCAGTAAATGTGATCAAACATTAATGTGATTGCTTTCATGTTATATCTAGTGTGTATATGTGTGGTCAGGTCATATTTACATCACCCTGCTGGCCATGTCTGTACTGTCTGTAATCTCACTGTATGTACCAAATGACCACACATCTGTTTAACACTCATTATTATGACCTATATATGGTGCCAGATATCCAGGACAAAGTCCTAGGTGGAATTGTAATGATCATCAATATAATAACCAGCATCCTGTTGGTAACAATATCCTGTCTGTCATGATTCATTCCCTATATACTTTGCTCAGAAGGCAGGGTAATGACAGCCTCTCTGTGTTGCCTATAGACGTGAGCTACGAAGGAGGCACAATTGGTATATGAACAACACAATTGTTCATTCCACAAGTGACAGAAAAGTTATCATCTCGACTGTGTACATGTCGCAAATGGCTTAGCCAAAGACTTTTAGTTGGCGCAATGAAGTTACAGAGAGGACAATCGCTTGAAGCTGACCTAAACGTTAAAGAGAGACCCTTTACCAAATGAAGGCAAGACAAGTTCAAAGTTTAAGAATACTGCACGTTGGCTGGTTTTTTTTTGGTGTGTTGACTGTGTGAGTCCTTTTTCTACTGCCGATATGGAACGCTGGGAGCTCGATAAGATGTCTGTTGTCGATCTTTCAATGTGGTTGAAGGAAGAAGGAGTACAAGACACCTACTGTGAAACTTTCGAAGGTAATCTTACAACCAGTGGGGTTCAATTAAATTTGATGTGACAAGTTAACTAATTAATTCAAATAAATTCGAAATGACAGTTTAACTAAACAATTCAACTAAAATTGACATGACAAGTCAACTAAAATGAACTAATTTTGAATTAAATAAAGAGACCATAAGATTGGCTTTTTTAGGCAAGTCAGTTCATTTCATTTTCATGTTCATTTTTCCCACCTCCTTGGAAGTGGGCTTTGAAAACTCTATTTGAGGGCTTTGAAAACTCTATTTGAGGACTTTTTCAGTTTCACCGGACCTTATGTTCGGGTTTTGTGGCCACTGGTTTAACACACTAACACACACCCACATTGGTACTGCTATTTACTTGTTAGCATTATTAACTTCCATGTCAAGAAGAATGCAAACAATAGCTCTGGAAAGACGAAAGTATGGAGTCATGAAGTGTTACGAAGGATCTTCTGGGTTAGAATCGTGGGAGAAGAAGAGATATCCAGAAGCTGAAGACTCAAATGATGCTGGAAGTTTGGAACTATAGTATTAATTGCTTTACCGTTTATGCTCCACCTTTTACCTTCAGATGGCGTCTGTAGCTGGTCCTTCCCTAGCACTGGCTATCACAGACCTGCCTGCTCCTGTGTCAACCCTGCTCAGTCACTGTATTTCTGATGAGTCTGTCAGTTTGTTGCTGATGAAAGAGTGCAGGAATGATAATAATGAACAAGAGCAAAATGAGGGGTTTACAACCACCCTGGATCTACCACTGCCTGCTGGAGTGTTGTATTTTGAATAATATTTTCTCATGATTTAAAGAAATGTGTATTTGCGACATTATTCACAGTTTTGCTTGCTCAATCAATTTTTGTCCATAGTATATAATTTTTATATCATTTGAATGCCCTCTCTTTGCTCTTGATCACGTTTTCAATCAAGCCAATTTTCCACGAGATACGGTCCATTCTGTGGGCTCACTTTTCCTGTTGAATGAAAAAAAGTGGGGGGGGGGGGAGTTGTATTAGAAACTGACTGACAGCAACATAAATGGCAAGTCTTGATGAAGGCTGAAAATTTGTATTAAAAACCCTTAAAAAAACCCTCTGTACTATTGCCAGTGTGTCAGGCTGTCAGCCAGATGTTGATGACAACACTGCTTTGCCTAGAGGCTATAAATATCATTGGAAACCACAGAGAATGAGCTACCTTTTGAGATCAAAACCATTCAAAATGGATGAAGCATTAAATTGGCGACCACCAATATGGTCTATGCCCCCTTAATTCAATTTTAATTCAACTTTGAATTAATAGCCCTCAATAACCAGTTTAAATAAATAAAATAACTGTGACAAACTAACTAAACCAGTTGAATTAAATATACCCAAATGACAGTCTAACTAATTCAACTTTGAATTAATTGAACCCCACTGCTTACAACTACGTCATGTTTAGTCCTAACACCACATTTTCATGGTGGGGATTTAAATAAAAGGAAAGCCCACCCATATTTATCTCTGCGATCCTATCTCTGTTATATGGTAACTAGATCAACTAAAAAGAATGGCACTAATTATTATGTGCAATTGTAAGCTAATGAAAGTTGGATAGGGTGGGGTGGAAGTTATTGTGCATTTCTTGTTGTGCTGTGGGAATTGGGAAGAGAGTGAAGAGGCTGAAGAATAAGTATAGAAATTAAAGTAATGAAGAGAGAAGTAGTCTTGTTGAGTAGATCTCTGTTAGGCCAGACATAGTAAATTTCTTGTTGCTCGGCCCGGTGAGTCAAATTTTGCTGGGTTAGGGGAAAAAATTTGCACTAGAAATCTCTGGCTGGCAGTGACGGTAGCAGTGCTGGCCAAGTGCACGGATTTTTCCGTACTTGTACGGAATATCACACTACTGTACAGATGGTACGGATATTACTAGTACAGAATTATTACCTTGGAAGAGGAACAATCTTGAGCTTCAGCTACTAGCTGCTATATATGACAGCATCAAACAATACAACATTGAACAAACTGCTTACCGCTACGGTATAATAATTTATTTCTCTTTCCCGGTAGAGACATAATTTATTTCTCTTTCCTCCTCCCCTTTCCCTGGGCACAATTTCTCTTTCCTCCTCTATCAGCAACATTTCTCGCGCGTCAGACCCTTTACCGATCCCCTTTCTGGCAGGCACACGACTGATGACAAGTGCCCCGGTTTCAAGACACTATTTGGAAGCTAGCATGGCACAAGTTTGTTGCAGGCCAAGCTGCAGCTCAAGATAGTTGTGCCGATTTAGTACTCAAGTCAGTGTGACAATGACGAAGACAGGCTGGCGCTGCAAGAGTAAATATATTATAATATATTATATAGAAGGGGGAAAAAGTACGGAAATCCCTTCGGAAATACGGAAAATTTGGTACGGAAAATGACAGTGGTCACTTGGCAGCTCTGCGGTAGTTGTATGATTTAAACTTCTCTTAGGCTCAAAAATCATTTGCTATTTGTTTAGGAAACATTTGGGCCGCTGTTGTCTCGAGTAGAACAAGAGTGCTGCAGTAAGGCCTGTAGACAAGGTGAAAATTGAAGATGGGATAAATTAAATTTAAATTGTTCTGCCACCCACCCGGGTCAATATTTCTGCCAAGCCCGATCACAATTTTGTTACTAGGTCTGGCCTTAGTTTTGTATGTTTGAAATCTTTATGGCACAGTGGTAGTGTAGGGGCTCCCAACCTGAACACTCAGGTTTGAGCTATAAATGCTCTACTTGTGACTTTTCCCCCCTATCTTTTTCTCCCCATTCTTTTTTCCCCATTCTTTTTCTTCCCATTCTTTTTCTTCCCATTCTTTTTCTTCCCATTCTTTTTCTCCCCATTCTTTTTCTCCCCATTCTTTTTTTCTCCCCATTCTTTTTTTCTCCCCATTCTTTTTTTCTCCCCATTCTTTTTTTCTCCCCATTCTTTTTTTCTCCCCATTCTTTTTTCTCCCCATTCTTTTTTCTCCTCATTCTTTTTTCTCCCCATTCTTTTTTCCCCCATTCTTTTTTCCCCCATTCTTTTTTTCCCCATTCTTTTTTTCCCCATTCTTTTTTTCCCCATTCTTTTTTTCCCCATTCTTTTTTTCCCCATTTTTTTTTTCCCCATTCTTTTTTTCCCCATTCTTTTTTCCCCATTCTTTTTTCCCCTCATCTTTTGGGTTTTTTTCCACCACTTCCTTTTTCTTTTGTTTCTTTTAATTCCCCCTTTTTTCTATCTTTTATTTCCTTCTTTTTTTCCAAATCTTTTTATGTTCTTCTTTCTTTTATTTTTTGCCCCTTCTCTCTTATTTATTTTTCCCTTTTCTTTCCTTCATTTTCTTCCACTCCCAATTTTTTTTACATTTTTTCATCTCTCAAGTTTGGTTGTGTCTCTTGCAACATGCAACCCCCCCCCCCCCCCCCAAAAAAAGGACAAAAAGAAAGGATTATATATATGAGTTTTTAGTCCACTGAAATGCCTCCCTTACAAAAATCCTTGAGAGAATGCTGTTATTGTTATTAAAATGATTAAAAGTATAGAAATAGGACATTTTTACCTGACGAGTATAGTTCCTTACCACTACTGCATATTCTGTTGCCATAGAGAATGAGATCGATGGTGCAACATTTTGTGATCTGACAGAAGACGATGTCAAGGGAATTATAAAGCCATTGGGAGCAGTGAAAAGATTGATTCGTATTCAAAAAAGTATTATCCAATCTCCAACTATAACTGTAAGTTGATTTAGCAATTCTTACAGCTGTCCAGAAGAATTTCTTGCTTCTTACTTTTAATTGTATTCAGGTTTCCAGTATGCCTGAATATAACTCAACACAATTTTCTTCCCCAAGTACTCCATCTACTTTACCTGCCTCACTGGCATCATCTCCAAGCTATCAGGATCATGATACAGTATCTCTGTCATCAGAAATTATTGGATCCTCAGCAGTATCAAGAAATGATTTCTCTATTCCGATGATGTGGAAGCCTAATATTATGGCTGCCATTGCCGAAAAGAGATTACTACCGGAAATAAGAAATGAAATTGTTCGAGACCTTGTTACCCATATATACAGCTATGTAGAATGGCCAAATCCAGCTGTTGTCACAAAAATTGCCAAAATGTTAGTAGAGAAATATCCATTCATGGCTGATTCTATGACAGGGTCTGCTTCTGTAAGTACATAGTAACATTGTTGATGTATATATGCCTTATAAGTATTCATCTACCGTGTCATTTTTTCCCCTTCAGGGATCATGGGTGAAAAAAATTATGGACCGTGTGTATAATGTTGAAAAGGGCCGAAAAAGGAAAGCAGCTAACTCTCCAATGGATAAACCAAGCAAACGTGGTCGGCCAAAGCGAGCGATTAACCTGGAGTCTAGGTATCCATCCTTTCATCCTCGGGGAGATAGAACTGCTGAGCAAGAACAACATGTTCAAGCTCTCACAAAGGAGATGGAGAAGGAGAATCCTAGAAATGGTGTCGTTTTACCTCTGAATAAGTTAACATTTTATTCACGAAGGCAATATTTGTTATAGAGCAATGACTCCGTATTGACCAAGCTCAAGAAGTTTCCGGCTCTGAGGATCCCATCTGTGGTATGTTTGTGTTGAGTATATATACAAAAGTATTATATAAATTAACCTAACACAACTAAAACACCTTGACTATGTTGATATATTGAAGAGTGTATGTAACAAACGCTTGTGCTATACTTGTATTCTGCTAGTGGCTTCTGTTACATAAAGATACAAGGTCACCTTTAACTTGCATCTTGAATTTATTGCTTTTCTGTCAACAGATTGAACAAGAGCTTGGTCATTGGCAAGCAAGGACTTCAAGGGTCTTTTAATGTTGAGTGGACCCAAAAGTGGGTACCCGCTATCATCACATACTGCAAGGGGCTAAAGAGACGTCGAGAGATATTGAAAAAGGTATCCTGTAATCAGTATAAAAATTAATCGTTTTGGTCTTAGAATGTGATCATTCATTCATGTGAATATAGAATCTACTATAATTATGCTGAATAGTGTACATTCTTGAATACACATGCTATAGTTCAAAAAGCACTGTATTCAGAAATTATATCTTGCAATTGCAAATGGTTGTTGACTCGCATCTGGTGACAGTATTTATGGAATATGTAATGTTCTTGTCAATTTTGTGGACAATACTTTCCAATACGATCATGAAATGATTTATCCCCCAAAAAATGTTTCAGTGACAGTTCTGAACACAAAAGTCCTGGACCTCAGCTCAAAATGTCCGCCTCATACATGCACTTGGTCATGGATATGGGGCAGTAATTTATGGTGCTGCTACGTATACATAATACATTTATGTTTATCATTTTATAACAGATGGTGAACTGCAAAACTGAGCTCTGAAATTGCTCTTTCAGCTGCTTTGTGTGCAGCCAAAAAAGGGTGAAGGAGACCTGAGCTACTTGTTTGCTCGACTTGAGGTAAAGCCCACAGTTGTTTCAAATGATGAACCATGTATTTATTTTAAATAATGGAATATTGTACCCACAGATGTCTGATGTGCCAGAGACTGTGGCAGCTGCTCCTCCCACTCGTCCAGCACCTTGGATTGGAGAATTTATTGTAGAGGATGGAGATTCGGTGTTTTTCATTTTTATTGAACAGGAGGTTTTCTGTAAAGTGAATTCTTTCTCCAAGTCTCTCTTTCTATGGGTTTCTCTCTTCTACATATTTAACCTGGAATATGATAAACATACTAAAGAGATGTGCTTATTTCTTCAAGAATTTGTGTTTGGTCTTCCGGGTAATAATTGTAAAAAATAACCAGCCAGAAGTCATAATAACTAATAATTCTAATAAAATAAGGATTAGTGGTTGGTTATAATAATAAAATAATAATCACCATTATGTAGTTCAGTTCCAATAGTTAAAATAACTATTATTAATTATCTAATTAACATTGTGGTTTGTATGGTAACTAGTTTGTGGTTCTTAGAACAACCATTTTAAATGGTTAAAATAACATTTTGGGGGTTCTTGGGGCACTAATTTGAAATTGTTAAATTAACTAATTATTATAATTAATTAACCATTATGTAGTTCTTAGGTTAACCAGGTTGAAGTTGTTAAAGTAACTATAAAGTAATGATGAATTAATTGTTTATAGTAGTTGAAACTAATATTAATAATTGTTACTTTAACCATTGATTATTAGTACTATATATAATATTAATATAGTTATATTCACAAACATTATTTCTGTAAAATTAACTAGTTAATATATCCAGTAAAATTAACAATTTTATTGGTTACCTCAGTTGCACCATTTTTTAAGTTGTTTTAACTAAACAGTTTTTGCAGTGCATCAGTTAACTTCTTCAACACCATGTCGAGGTGTCGTTGATGGGACTCCCAGTCCATGCTGAAAACAACAATGACATCGAGACAGGCTGCAGCAAAGTTGGGCACATCAGCGAGTGCACTAGGATCGATTAGATCGTCAAGCTAGATACTTTGCTCCTCCCTAGCCAGGATATATTGTATGACTAGATGCTTCTTTGAACTTCGAATGACGGATGAACCATAGATCTTGGAGGTATAAGATCTATGGATGAACATAATCCTTTGTCCCATTGATGCAAGTGTCTTGCTGCTAGCAAGGTAATTTAATTTAACCACAGTGTGACTAGATACACCTCATTATAGTGTGACTAGCTAGATACTTTGCTCCTCCCTAGCCAGGATATATTGTATGACTAGATGCTTCTTTGAACTTCGAATGACGGATGAACCATAGATCTTGGAGGTATAAGATCTATGGATGAACATAATCCTTTGTCCCGTTGATGCAAGTGTCTTGCTGCTAGCAAGGTAATTTAACCACAGTGTGACTAGATACACCTCCCTTTTAACCATTATAATGACTAGCTAGATACTTTGCTCCTCCCTAGCCAGGATATATTGTATGACTAGATGCTTCAGCTTTACTCTTACCCCAAGGAATCTGCTGGCCAAATTCTTCTCTATAATAGCTGTATGTGTAATAGCTGTATGTGAGTTATTCATTGAGACAAGAAAATGTGTTTGTTCAATACATGGATTTGTTCAGTTTAATTTTTTTTAATCAGAATCAGATGTTCGTACCCAAGGCATTTAGTAGTTTGCGTAGCCAGACCCTTTACCTTCTCACTCACAACACTCGAAACACGGATTTGGCAGGCCCACACAAGCGGATGCTGAGACATTGTTATTATTAAATACAGCAATTTTAATTCATATGTTTGCAGGTCATTTAGTTATAAATCAATTCTTTTGGGATCATCTTTACCAGTAAGTTGAGGTGGTACTTCACAAACTTGGTCACTCTCCATTGATATAATTGCTTCATAGTGACTTCGATGATGGTACATTTCAATGTGACTGATATCTTTCTTTTGTTTCAGATCTTCATCTACAATCACAGGAAATGTCAAGTTGTTTGGTGTGATAGGATGAAAGACACTCCAAGTGAAGGAACTACTTTGTTCTGACCAGATACAAAAGTAGATGGGTAGCTGGGAAAGCGTAGCAGCTGCTTTGATTTCAAGGTGAGTCCCCCAAACATATGGGTGGTTCATGTGTTGGACTTGTTCCTCGATGGTTGGTCGATTAACTGGCATCAAATACTGGGAGAATACTCCAGAATTAAGGTTTATAAGCCTGACAATGTGGCTTCTAATGGGAAAGTGATGATCTTCAGTGTTTAGAAAAGCATATGATATTGTGCGAAATAAGCAGTTCCCATCTCCCAGTATAGGATGAAGTTTTCGTCCACTGATTTGGAGAAAATTATCGATGGAATTGTTGCTGGAAGTAGACTGGCTTGACATTATTGGTTTGGTAGGAATTACTGATGTTTTAGTATCCTTGCTAGTTAAGAGCTGGCATATTTTCAGCTCACAACACTTCTTTCGCTTCCCTGGCCCTCCAAACTTGGGCTTGTCTTTGCAGAATACACAAACTCCACAATCCAATCGTTTGCACCTCTCACAAGATCCACATCTTTTCCTCTTCACTCCTGGAACAATCACATATAATTACTATAATGTGTAGACACTTTCTAAATACAATCTTACCAGATTTAGCCGTGTTTGAACTTGATGTTGAAGCGGTTGTTCTTTGTGAATACTGTAATGGTACAGTATGCATACACCAATGCTTTGAATCAGTGGTGGTATCTTTATAATTACATATATGGTACTTTTTTTACAAGTATTACAGATTACCTCATTGTGTTTATCTGTTGTTGATGATCCACTTTTCCTCTTCACTCCTGGCACAACTATGTGATTTTTTGAATTTGAGGTTGAAGCCTTATCTGTTTGCTTGTTCTGTAATGGTACAATTTTCATAGCACCGATATCCATCGTGCATGGTTGTCTTATGAAAACTCTAGAATTAATAATAAATTACCTCATTTTGGTTATCTGTTGATAGCTCTTGAGTAGTTGATAGCTCTTGTGTGGCTGTGTTTATTGTTGTCTGGGTATAGGAATAATAAGTAGCTAGCTGAAGTATTAGTGTTGTGTGTTTCCTTACATTATCCTCTGTTTCCAATTCAACCAGAATATCTCTCCTTTCTTCGCTATTGGCATGTCTTCAAATTTTTGCATAGCTTCATAAATAATGTCTATATATGTATTATGATATAAATGATACTAACCTGAGTACCAGTCCTTTTTTCTTTCTACCTGGTGCCTTGCTTGTTATCTGGAATCGCCATTGATGTTCCAACTTTTTTGTTTGGTGCTATTTTTTCACTTTTGAACTGCTCTGCACATGACGTCTCAGAAGACATTGCAGCTGTGCAAGTTAGTACAGCGTTGTGTAGCAGAGAATTGATGTGAGGGAGAAAAGAATGTACTGGGGTGTTCTCAAGAGTAACTGCCTTTTCCAATTCTTTCATGTATGACTGAAAAGTCATTAGTTGAAATGTCGGGTCTATAATAATCAAAATTATGGTATATCTGCATACAATGAATCATAGTTGTGCATACCTGTGGATGGATTCCTCACACTCTCAGCAAATTCAAGGGGGTCATCAATATCAGAATCACTGTCCGCTCCACTATCATTGGGATAGGAACACTCAAAAGCACAAAGGTTATTGGGCTCTTGTAATTTCAACCACATAGAGTGAGCTCTGTGTATGTGTTTACACAAGTTTCCATTTGTGTAGTCATAGCAATACTTTCCACAAGTGTACATGTGGTAACAAAGCAGCTTGCATTCCCTTTGGGTGCACATCGTGGCTGATTCTTCAGTAGTACTGCTACATTCAGTGCAAGATTCTTTTATCTGCTTAACTAAGTAGCCATCGGGAGTTCTACCTGACATGCTAGGAATACGCCAAGTGCTACAATCAATAACCTGTATTTGAGTGATATACAAATAGTATAAACGGCAAAATGGCATAGTATATGTTATAACTTTGCAAACCTCTACATTCCCTGCAGGAATAGCAATGGCACGCAGGTGACTTGAATCTCTGGCTGCCATTGGAAGCTGACATTTTCTTCTATAGTTGAAGAAATTATCTTCCTCAATGCGGAATAACACGCTAAGTAAGAAATCCAATCTTCTGTTTACTTTCCCTTTTAGGTAGGTAGTTTTCAGTTTGTTGTGAAAGCTGCATGTAATGTACATACTCTAATAATGTTCATAGTGCAGTGCAAAGTGTATGACCAAGTGATACGTACGTGCGTACCTCTCCAAGTACATGTTGGTGTCTGTATCAGCATGTGGAAAATGCCTGTGACACTTGGCCCATTTTTCTATTTAATCATTACCAAAAAAACAACTGAAGGGCAATATTCTGTTTGCTTACCAGGACGGCTTTGATACTGTTGTTTGAAGTAGTTGATAAAATCGTGTTCTTGCTCAAATTGTGTTCGTCAATCAGAATGCACAATGTTTGGTAAATTTTGACCTGATTGTCAGGTGTGCAACTCCTTAGGTGGTTCTTCCATGATCTGAAGACTAGCATGTCATTTTATATACCAGTTAAAATTGTTCTGTACCTGTGAACATGCCAGTGGCAGAGTAAGTGCCTAAGTGTTGGTCCAAATACATGAGTTGCTGCATTCCAGGCAGTATTATCTGCAATTGAAATAAAATATGCTGTTATGGTGAGTGAGCTGGAATTGAAGTAAAATATTTATACCATCATCAGTCATCAGTATAGAGACTGTTGATAGTGGTGACCGGTTCTTGATGCTCTGTAGAAACAATTCCACTACTTCTGTGGTTTCTTGGTCAGATATGCACCAGGCTATTGGCTGTCCTAAATCATTATCACAGATCATGTATATTTATTATTTTTATAACTGTATATATTATAGGTACCTTGGCCAAACTTGTCTGGAACAACACAGGTGATCAGCTTAAAGCGGTAAGCATTAGTACAGTGTGTACTATCAATGCAAACTATTTTACTGCAAAATTGTCTGTAAAGTTCCATTTGAAATTCTGTTTGCACCGCTAGAACAAATGAATCTTTCACAAGTGTGGGGTGGTCTTCCAGAGTCATTCCTTGTGGTTTATAAATTAGAATTGGATCAAAAGGCTCTTGCTGGATTTCTCGCACAAGAATGCTGACAGACATTGCATCATTTTCATGCCTTTTTATATGTCTGTCCAGAACAGACACTCGGATGTTTCGAACATCTTGATTTGATAGGAAATGTTTTCGTGATGGCAGCTTGGGAAAAATCTTGCCGTTTTGCACGATGGCCAACTTTCTCTCTAACATCTGAAATGTTATACATGCATGGTGTCATCTAATTTGAAGTTTGCCAATCGAAACCATACCTTCAAGTATTCTTTCAGCAGGAATACCCTTGCTAACTTTCAGAGCCACTTCTCCTCGTATGCTTTTAGGCAGTGGAAGATGTGGTAGTTCTGCAACCCCTAGCTGGTGGTTGGTATGAGCCGTAATATACTGGACTTTCACATGATGGTCGAAATATTCATCCACATACATTCTAGATAGGCAGACATCATTTATCTTGCGGGTAGATTTTTGATGGAGTCTCTTTTGATCTGTTCTTCTCTCTGAGGAATTGTAATGATACTCACCATCGCGACAGCAAGAATAGTAGTAGGTGACCTTTATTGCTGTTTATGCAAATTACATTTAAAATAATAAATATGATTCTAATATGGTTACATTTACCATCAGTAGCTTTTGGCTGATAGGAAGTTTGTCGCTGTATGTATGTGGTGTATGTTGTTTCCTCCTCCAATCCTTTCCACTTGTGAAACTCTTCAATTGAATCAAATTTGAGGTTCTTTGTTCCTGCATTTGTAAGTGGAACCCATTGAAACCAGTATTTGTTTTGTCCTTAACCGATTATTGATGATAGACGCAGATCTGTCTACGCATGCCCAACGCTATGCGCTGCTTTATTAAAATAGAATCAAACCTACATCCGGTTAGGGTATTTGGAAAGCAAAATTGAAGACCGCCGAAATTTTGAAGCTTCTCCAAAGTCTTTGGGTTTGGATCTTTACTCCAGTTTCTGGAAGCTCTTTTGTATCCAATATATATACTACATGTGTCTCTATTTAGCCATGGGTATACAACAGGTATAGACATTATATATACTACATGTGTCTCTATTTAGCCATGGAGTACAACAAGTATAGATATATTATATATACTACATCTAGCACACTCCTGACCTAGATACATCTAGCACACTCCTGACCTAGATACACCTAGCACACTCCTGACCTAGATACATCTAGCACACTCCTGACCTAGATACACCTAGCACACTCCTGACCTAGATACATCTAGCACACTCCTGACCTAGATACACCTAGCACAGCTCAGGTCTTTACTATCAAATTGTCGACTTCCCTACACCATCTACACCATCATAGTTCTCTTGCAAATGTCACGTTTCTGCTGGATGGAGAGCACCTTCTTTTTCTTTTTACCTCGAAACTCCATCATGTTGTTGGTGGCTACAAGTAAACTGGCCGCACATGATCGACGTTCAAATTATTCCCTTTTTTTCTCGTTCGGATAATTGACAGTTTGGTTGATTGACGTTCGGATAATCGAGGTTCCACTGTAGTTCACTATTTAAAGGATCATTATCATGGGTTCCATACTCATCCATATGCATTTAGTTTGAATAGTAGTTCTAGCTTCTAATAATAACTTCAGAGTGCACATTATTTGGATAGCTTGTAATTATAACTTCAATGCCTAGTCTACTAAATAATCCTTCAATGCATCTCAGTTCAAGCACATTGCATTGGATTTAACAAAAAAGAATTCAGGTTGTATATACTAGGCAAGCTGCTGAGTCTATGCTAGTGATCCTTACCATGTTTGATGCTAATAATAACTAGAGCTGACAAAATTATAGTATACCTACGGTTATATTTACCCAGTGAATCGTCGTGTGATGACTGACAATGACCCAACAAGAGTTTCATGGTACGGAATGGAGACAAGTCACACTTGAATGGGCAGAAGAAGCGGCTAGCTTGTTTCTTGGTGTTCATTTCAAACTGATGTTCTTGTTCCAGGTGTGAGGACAGTCGATCTCTCCGTGAAAAGAATTTTTCACATGCTATACAGGAAAACTTCTCTTGCAATGCTTATGTGTGTATGTGTTAGTTTAATGTATGTGTTAGTTTAATAATACAAGTATATATTCATGGATTAACATTTTTTATTTTGTTACCGTTGTCATGGTCACTTCTTGTATTGAGATCTAGATATTGTAGATAATCAATAATTATGGATTATACGTATGTTTTTGGTATTGACCATTGTCTGGGGCGTTTCGTGCCATAAGATCTAGACAATCATATATACGGATGTAGCATAAATATAAGTAGGAATTATGCACAATCTTGGAATTCTTGTTACCATTGTCTGGGACACTTCCTGCCTCTAGAGGCTCTGCCTTGACCAAGAGATATCCTGGAGAAGAAAAAAATTGTTTTTGGCCTTCATGGGTTTACAAGGACAAGGGGGTGGTGCTTGGGGATGTCCCCTACAATCTCTGGGAAAACCAAATGAATGCAAATTAAGCTATAATGCTCAAACTTAGTGATTAATACCCCTTAAAATTAACACCCCTGTCTATGGCCTTGTTCAGTTATAATAAATTTGTTACCAATGTGTGGGGCACTTCCTGCCCTGAAGATCTAAATAATCATAATCATCATTGGACACATATTCTTGTAATTCCTGTTACCATTATCTGGGTCACTTCCTGCTTCAAGATCTAAAGATTCTGCACCCGCTTCCCTTGGAAGCCCTGGGTCTACAGCTGTTCTGGAAGCCATGCTACACTCCCGCCAGTTGAGCGGTTTCTGAAAAGGTCAACGTGCAAATGTTATGCGCATGCGCTAACGAGGACACGGCGCTTGAAAAGGTTAGAGTTCATTTGTCATCTCGCTACATAACAGGACTCGTATTTAAACCCCTCTGCAGTCTCATCCCATCTTCATATACTCGAATGTTATTTTAATAGAAGTTACTTAAGATCTAAAACTCTTTTGTCAAGCTTGGGGTTAAGGGGAGCATCAGGTGGCAGCGAATTAACAAGGTGGTATCTGTTATGCCTCTTGTGGTTGGAGACTCGAACATCTTGTGGCAAGAGGTGGTTTTTACCTTGTCATCGAAGTGGACTGGTTAGTAAGACAGTGTGAAGGGGTAGTTGGTATTTTAAAGAAGGTGTCTAATTAGGATTACTTTCTCCCTTCAGTTAATAGGTGCTGCCACCAGAGTCTATCTCTAAGTATCGCCTTAGTTAATATATACCTACCCAGAGAAATTTAGGGTGTCTAGGTATAACTTATGAACTGTAGAAAACTATGGTAAAGACAAGACTAATCACAAATGGCTGACAGGACCTTTTATAAGTCCTGCCAGACAGGATACAGAAAGTAACCATAATTACATGCACACAGAGAGTCCACCTGACATTACATCACTACACTCACGTTCACAATTAACACAATGTTCACAATTAAGTAATGCATGCACTCAACACTTTAAGTAATGCATGCACTCAACACTTTAAGTAATCCATGCACTCAAATGACTGTTAGGTTCATCATCATTGATGGAGCGAAGAAATAATGGCCTGGCTGGCCATGTCGAGCAGCCCTCGATATCCCCCCCACGCCTTGAGTTGGACGCAGTCCCTCCCGAACGCTGTCTTCTTCTGAGGGCAGATCCTCGTCCCACGCCTGTCTGGATAATCCGTCTGCGTTTTGATGGGTTGACCCTGGTCTGTACTCTACCTTGAAACTGTACGACTGCAGTGACAGTGCCCACTTGAAAAAAAGCGCGTTCAGTCTTTGTGACGTGAAGAGTGCTTGTAGCGCCTTGTGGTCTGTAATCACTGTGAATGGTCGACCTAACAAATGGATAGAAAAATGATCCACACTCCTGTAGATGGCCAAGCACTCTATTTCAGTGGCGGAATAACGTTTCTCTATCTCAGTGAGTGCCTTGGAGAAGTATCCTACTGGTCGCTCTACACCATTCCGGACTGCTGACAACACCCCGCCAACTCCTTTGTATGATGCGTCTGTGTGAAGCGTAAAGTGGTCGTCATCTCGTGGAAGCCACAGCACTCGGTCGGAACATAGAACAGAAATCAAATGTTCAAAATTAGATAACATTTTGTCATCCCACTGTATGATGTGTGGAGCCTTCTTACAAAGGGCATTATTAAGGGAACAAGCCCATAAGGCATAGTCTGGGATGAACCGTCGGTAATAACCGACCGTACCCAGGAAGGCACGCAAGTCTTTCTTATTGACAGGTCTCTTAAAGTTAGTAAGAGCTTTCACTCGTGCCTCAGGCACTTCTACTTTCCCCAGCCCAATTTGGTGGCCTAAGTATTCCAAAGTCCTAGCCCCCCAGACACACTTTTCCTGTTTAGCAGTCAACCCAGCCTCTCCGAGTGCGTTTAGTACCTCATCAATGTGATCTAGATGTTCCTCAAAGGTGTTAGAAAATATTATAACATCATCAATATATGTACTAGAAAATGCATTGTTTCCCCAGCGCCATGTCCATATATCGCTGAAAGGTTGCGGGTGCGTTCTTCAGGCCAAAGGGCATGCGATTGAAAGCAGAAAGCCATTTTTGCCTTGCTGGCCTCATCCATGGGAATTTGATAAAAACCCTGATTAAGATCAATTTTGGATAGCCAACGGGCATTAGCAACTCTGTCTAACAAGTCTGTTATCCTAGGCATTTCATAAGGATTATCTACCCTTCCTGCATTCAACCTGTGGTAGTCTAAACATAGCCAAATTTCTCCCGTCGGTTTGCGAACAGGTGCTATAGAGGAAGACCATGGACTATACAGTACACGCCAAAAAAAAATGCCGGTTGCGTTGCGTTCAACGTTAAAAAATGCCAACCGTAAACGCAAATAAACGCACACCGTAAACGCTAGCAGTCCCAACGGAAACCAACGGTAGCAAACGAGATAAACCGTCCACGTAGCGGTGCTGAAGCGCAAACACTTCGCAATTGTCTCGGTCCGCTATAAGCCTCAATTGCGAGCGAGCGCTCTCAAGTTTCTTCATTCTAGAGCCTTCACTCTTCCCACCTGAAGTATTAAAGTCTAGCCTAAGCCTCCGGTTTCGTACTTCAGTCGAGGGTCACCTATCAAGAAGCAGTGCAGTCGAAATCAGTCTCTTATCTGAAGCCTTTTGACGGTCAAGCGTAGGTTTCCACACCTCACCTTTATTAATACTATGCAGATTAGAACGTGCTTCAGGTAGAAGACAGATGCTGACTGCAACTGCTGTGCTCTCGCTGAGACCACCGATGCTCAGGGGACTTGCACTACTTCAGGTTGGAAGAATGAAGGTTCTGGAACTAATCCTAGCCCTCCTATCCAGATGAGCTTCTAATATACATGTATATATATATATTTATTTCTAATTGCTGCTCTATTTTCTATTAATTTTTGTTTTCTACCTGATAACTGTTCAATAATTATATGGCTATAAAATGTTGTTTCAAGTCAATTGTTGTGTTCTTTGTACAAAATAGTTCAATCTTGATATTGCTAAGGCCATCACATGTTACAACATATATACTATATATATATGTAGTAACTAACACTTTATAAAAATAAAAATTATTTAAAAAAAGGTGATGTCCCACTTTTGAGTGACCACCTTCAAATCAACGGTCTGAAAGGAGGGGGCCTGGCACCAAGGCAGGTGGAGAAATGGGGTGTCAACTTCATTGAACCTTGAAGACAAACTGGAGAAGGCTGAGGCACTGGGGGAGTTACCGGAGCCAACCTGTTCTCCAGAAGTGGCACACAGGTGGGTTAGCTCCCTCTGGTTCTTCTCCAACGAAGAACATTCTATTATACATATATATGCCAAAGATAAGAAAGAAATACACAATCATATTGTCCAATACATTATTCATTTTTGATGCATAACCACTTTACCCATCTCCAAATAAGAACATGTCAACAAATTTAGATAAGATCCACGATCTATTTGTTCCCCGATTCAACAAGATGTAAAAGTAGTATCACCAGAAAACAATGCACGAAATAATGATCTATATTATTGTGGGCATGCGCGTACATGTAGGTATTGGCGTGTGGGTAAAGGGTCCTTGTTCATTAGGTAAAGGGTCTCTGATCCCATAATTAGCTATCTCCCCCAGGCGGATTAGTCCTTGTAATTCGGCCGATTGTTGGTCACGCAATGCCTTTTGGATCGGCGTACTTTCGTCTGTGGGCGTGAAGGTGCCGGAGTGGTGTGGCGGGCTGGTGTAGAGGGAGGTTCGGGTGGCAGAGGCGTCTCGAACGTGTCCTGTGTGGGCCGAAGTGGCGGTTCGGGAGGTGCCGGTAGGGTCGGTATAGGATCGGGCACGACTGAGGGAAGGCCCTGGTCGGCTGAGTACGGTAAGTGGTGGATAACGGGAGTGTCCACTAGTTGGGTTGGAGGGTGAGGCGGAGGTGAGGGCAGCCGCTCCATGGGGGTGTCTGAATGCGTGGGCACGGCGCATCTTCGGAGGAATTTCCTGTTCCTTAGAGTAGCACGTCCAGATCCAGACATTCGTATCCAGTACTGATGAAATTGTTTCACCTCGATCACGACTCCAAGTTTGTCCCATCGACGAGGGAATGGGCCAGTTTGGTTCTGGACCCGTACTTGGTCGCCGACTCTGAGGGGCGTGAGTGGATGAGAGTGCTCTGCCCACTTGTCCTGTTCGTTGGCACCTCGTCTGGCCATTGTGGCTTCCCGCTCGTCGAGTAGGCGATCCCAGTAGGCATGGACTTTGAGTTTGCCAGGGATGACGGGTAGCAGGTCCTTGATGGGCCTGGCGAATACAGCTATGGCCGGTAAGATCTTTGTGACTGGGTCCGGGGTGTTGCGGTAGGTCAGCATGGCTCTCTGGAAGCGGTCGGTGTCGAGGTTGCCGTCGTCTCGCGTGTTGCCGGCTAGGACACGCTTGACAGTCTTGACCCCGATCTCCGCGCGAGCGTTGCTGTGGGGGAACGCCACTGAGCAGAGTCGATGGTGAACGCCCCAGTCGGAGAGGAATTGACGTGTTACTGAAGCAGTAAATTCAGGACCCCCGTCCGTGGTGATATCGTCGGGTATCCCAAATGTGACAAATATTGACCGTAGGTTAGAGGTGAGGCCGGTGGCGCCGTTGGTGGAGCGTTCCACGATGGGCCAGCCCGAAAAACGGTCAACAATCACCACATAGGTGTGTCCCTTGTGGTGAAAATAATCGGCGCAGATGCTCTGAAATGGCCGTGTTGGCAGGGCAGGCTGCGTCGGTGGTAGAGATGCTTGGGAGGGCGACATCGTGTTGCACATGGTGCAAGTTGTCCTGTGGGCAGAGATGTCCGCTGCGATGCCCGGCCAGAAGATGGAGGCATCGGCTTTTGCCATCATGAGGGTCGTCCCTTGATTGGCAGAGTGTAGGGCGTGTAGACAGTCACTTCTCAGGGAGGAGGGTATAATCACACGGTCTTTGTATACAGCGACGCCGTCGGCAGAGTACAGGTGCGACCTGTGGACATGGAACATGCGAATTTCCTTGGGCACGTCGGCCTGCTTGTCTGGGAATCCTTCCTCGATGGCCGTAAGCAGGAGCTGCATGGCGTCATCAGAGGTAGTCTCCTCTTTGAGGCGTTGCCAGGTGATGGGCAGAGTTGAATGGAGTGTCGAGCACAGGGTGCTGATTAGCTTCTCCTCGTCTGCGTCCCCGGACTGATCGACCGGCCATCAGTGTGAGGGGAATTCTTGGGGGTGGTGCCGAAACCGGGTCTGGTAGGGACATCCCGTGGGGTTTGTGTGAACCAGTTGGATACCGCGATAGGGCGTCAGATGTGCGGTTTCGCACACCGGGGATGTAAAGCATTGTGAATGCGAATTGGAGGGTTTTCTCCTTGAGATTTCTGAGTCGCGAGTTTGTTATGTCGGCCAGAGCTCTATCCCCGAATATCTTTACTAGGGGGTTGTGGTCGACGGCAACGTAGAGGTCGGTGCAGCCGAGGACAAAATGTCTGCATTTGTCCAGAGCTTCGGCCACAGCAAGGGCTTCGCCCTCGATGGCCGCGTATCAGGATTCCGCGTCATGCGTGAACCTTGAACCAACGAGGGTGATTCTCCAGCCGTCTTTGCAGCAGAATAGCTCCCTCTGTGGACATGTGCAGTGCTTTTGGAACATCCAATAGCCTATCCCTGTCTTGCTCCAGTCTGTTGCGATGCATGTTGGTCTGTCCCTTTCGAATATCTCGACGCCGTGGTTGATTTGTTCCACGATAGTTTGTTTAGACTCCTCGAACGCTTCTTGGTGATCGGATGTCCAGTTGAACTTCGTGGCTGGCTTGAGCAGATCCCTGAAGGGGGCCATTGTGGTAGCGCGAGAGAACGCATAGGCCACCTGGTTTACCAGGCCGAACCAGGATCTGACATCCGTGGTGGAGGCTGGGGTGGGGAACTCAGCAATGGCCTTGGTGAATTTCCGTGCGGGCTTGACCGTGGTTAAGCCGATCTCGAAGCCGGCGAATTCGACAGTGTCCTGTGCGAATACGAACTTGGATGGGTTTAGTGTTATCCCGTTTGCGCCGCATCTGGTCAGCCAGGCAGCTGCATCATGGAATGCCTGTTCGATGTCTGAGGACCAGATGAGCGTGTCGTCCACGCACTTCGTCTTGTTCTGTATGTCCTCTATGATGCTGTCGAACCTGGCGGTGTAACCGTCCCCGGACGCCTTGTACCCTTGAGGGGCGGTTAGGTAGCGGTAGCGCCCCCAGGGTGTGATAAATGTTGTGAAGTGCGTGTCCTCCGGGTGAAGTGGAACGGAGTGTTAACCGTTACACGCGTCGAACACCGACTTCTTCATTCCCTTGGGAACGCCGCGGGCCTGGTGGTAGGGTGACTTCGTGTGGTGAGTCTCCCTTGTGGCGTGGGCGTTGAGGGGTTGAAAATCAATGACGCGTCTCGGTTCCCCATTGGACTTCCCGACAATCAACATGCGGTGACACCAGGTGTCTGGTGTTCCAATGGGTACCTTTTCAATCACTCCGAGGCGTACATCACGGTCCAGGTGTTCCTTGACTGTAGCCTCCCAGTGCACGGGTACTGAAGCAGCCTTGTGTGCTGTGACAGGCGTGGCCTCCGGGTCAATGTTGAGCCGTAGGGGTGGGCCTGCCATCATGGGGAGTGTTTGGTGGGTGCACATATTGAATGTTGATGCCTTGAAGATAGTCCGTAGGTGCATTTCCGGGGCTCCCCTGTTTGCATCAGTGGCGGGGATAGGTAGCGGGATCGTACCTGATGGTGGAAGTGACCTCGTCGGACATCTGCATTCGCGTGGCTGCGTAGGACTTGGTGGCTCAGGCCGCTTGGGTAGAGCTATGTTAGATAGTGCTCCCACTGACGTTGATGGAAACCGGGGTGGTATGATGCCGAGGTCTGAGCAGGCTTCCCTGCTCAGGAACAGGCGCGTGACATTGGGGGTTACGTATACCATCTGTTTGGTGGTTGCAGAGGAGTCCGGGAGGGAGAATTCCAGCAGTATCGCCCCCAAGAAGCTTGATGCCACTCTTGTTGGCTGCCTGCATCTTCTGTGATACAGGGATGAGGTTGGACCTCGATATCCTGAGCTTGTGAAGGATGTGTGTCCCTGCCAGGCAGCTTTGGCATCCGGTGTCCGGCATGCCTTCAATGGAGCATTGAGTGCGCCGTGGTCGCTGATGGATCCTCAGCATGGCGTAATCGCTCGGGTGTAGTTTGGCCATCAGTTGCCTCGTGGGCTGGGGAAGGGATTGTCTCTTCACCCATCTGCCAGCAGTGCTGTCAAAAACGTGGTGGTCCAGGGTTTTATCTCCTATTGCCTCATGGGTGGAGATGTCGCATACATTGTTAAAATTGTTAAAAATTGCGTTCTCAGTTACCTGAGTAGGTGTTGACTAAGACTTACATACCCTCTCAGAGTGATTGAGTTTTCCGCATTTTCCACACCTATGTCCGAATGCTTTGCATTCGGCGCTCCTTGTTGGAGGCGGAGGGTACTTGCCGTGTCCGGTCCTGCCGCAAAAATAGCACTTCTCGTCGCCTTCTTCCAGATCGGGCTGGGGTCTCCCTTGTCGTGGCAGCTTCTTGTATTTGCTTTTGAGGGCATTTACTGAGCTGTTCGGGTCCAGTTGTGTCACCGATGCCTTTGCTGCCTCCTTCGACTCGACGAATAGCATGGCTCTCTTCATGCTCAGGGGTTGGTTTGGCTCCCCGAGGAGGCCCTGCTTGATCTCGGGGTCTGCTAGCCCTGTAATGAGGGCGTCCGCGACGTTTTCTTCGGTGTAGTCGACGATCAGGCGGCAAGTGCATGGCTTGCTGTATTGGCAAGTTGCTGCCTGTCCCCTCAACCGTGCTCCGAATGCACGCACGCTTTCCTCTCGGTCCTGTGACATGTTGTGAAGCCTGTCCCTGGCCACAGTGGGGTTTTCAATCCTGACGGCAAGTACCTTGATGGCCTTCATGATGTCACCGATCGGTAGCCCCGATAGGACCACGCCCCCATTTTTTCTTTGTAGGCCCTTCCTCAGGTCCTGGTCACAACATTCTAAGAGCTGGATTGCTCTGTCATCTCCTTCCACTCTCGTGGCCTTGAGGTAGTCCCCCCATCGTGACACGAAGTATAGCCAGTCCTGGCTGGTCCCTGCCGCCGATATCGTGGGTCTCCTAACAACCTCGACCTTTGATCGGTCTTTATTCTGGCCTTCGTGGTTGAGGAGGTGACCTTGCAGATGAGCAGCAGCCAGTACAGGGTTGGCCATCGCTCCCTCGGGTATCTGGTACCCACAACCATCGACAGGGCACTGTCTTTCACCCATGCCTCGCGGAGGTGGGCGCTAATGGAGAATCGCTTGGCTTGACAGATACTAGACTCAGGTCGCCAGGTACTATACAACTAGACTAAAAATGATCTAGATAGACGATTATTTCGTGCATAGATAAGATCCACGATCTATTTGTTCCCCGATTCAACAAGATGTAAAAGTAGTATCACCAGAAAACAATGCACGAAATAATGATCTATATTATTGTGGGCATGCGCGTACATGTAGGTATTGGTGTGTGGGTAAAGGGTCCTTGTTCATTAGGTAAAGGGTCTCTGATCCCATAATTAGCTAAAATTGGTGTAATGTGGGTTACACAGCTGGAAATGTTGGTGGAGATCTTGGAAGGAAACTAGGGGTCATCACCAAAATCCTACCTACATTTTATTTGTTGCCAATCAGCATGTTCAAATAACAGGACCATCTACATTTTTGCTCTCCCACATATAAACAAACTCAAAGCTGCAATAATAGCAGTTAGAGAATGCTGATATACCCTAGTCAAGATAAAGTTTAACTATCGACACTTTTATACCTTGAGAGCATGGTATGTAGCTAAAGGCTTGCACACAAAAGCTAGCTAAGTTTTGCTAGCCCATTCTTATGGAACAACTTAAGAAAAAAAGGCTTGCAAATGCTATAGTCAGAAGCATGACTAACAAACTTGTGAAGGACCAGCTACTAGCTGAAAAGAGGTCTTTATATCACAATCATACAGAATCAACTCACTGTTTTTCATCGTGGGCTTCAGGATATATTTTTAACAACTTATGTTGGTATAACAGGAACTGTAAAAAAAAAGATGATCCAATCCTTTCAAAATCTCGAAGCAAAGGCGAGTCGAGTCTCAAGCAGCTAAAAAATTAACTTGCTACGAGGCACAAATCTCGTGCGCTTTGGTGACCTTTGCGCAAAACTCTCGTAAACGTTAACCGTTTATTTGCGTTTGTTAAGTAACGGTTGGAAACGGTAAGGTCTACGCGCGTTCAAAATAAACGCAACCGGCATGTTTTTGTGGCCTCTACTGTAAGTAGGGAAGATGATGTTTTGATCCTGCAACTTCCTGATTTCTTCCCTCAGGTTCTCCTTCCAGCCAGGTACAATCCTGTATGGATGGGACCGGGACTGGTGAGGAATCCCCAGTATTGACAACATGAGCACACTCCACGGCTTTGCCTAGTTTGCCAGACCCAACCGTAGGTGTATGCCTAGCGATCCTAGCCTGCATGATCAGTCTCTGATCCTCAGACATCTCTGCTTCTCCTAACACTGTTCTACCCACAGGATGATTTGAGTCAGCACATTCCTGTGCAACCACAACCAGAAAAAGGTTATCTTTCTATGGCTTCAGCCTATTGGCATAGGCAACTATTATCTTGTAGTTCCGTCTCTCTGGCACCGCTAACTGGTAAGTGGTTTCCCCTAACCGTTTGGCTACTTCATATGGGCCATACCACACAAGTTCCAATTTACCAGTAAGATTTGGTGTGTGTAAGAGCACCGTCTCCCTAGGTTTGTATTCTCTGATCTCTGCTTTCTTGTCATAATTCAATTTGATCTTGGCTTTATACTTTGCCTCTCTACTACGAGCAACTTGGTGCAGGTCTGTGAGGGTTTTGCCTAACTGGTTGACCCATTCAACTGCCCCAGAGAAGTGTAGCTCTCCACTAATCAGACTATCTTTCATGGCCTCCAGTGGCCCACAGAGTGGTCTGCCATTGACTAACTGAAAGGGGGAGTAACCTGTGGCGGCATGGGGTGTAGCCCAATAGGCGAGCAAACAATACTTTAAAAGTTTGTCCCATTGCTGCAACCTATCCTCCATCTTTCTCAACATGCCTTTTAAGCACCCGTGCCACCGTTCTAACACACCATTAGATTGTGGATGGTAGGCAGTTGTTTTAATATGCTTAACCCCTAATAGCTTGCACAGTTCAGAGCAAAGTCTACCCATAAACACACTACCTTGGTCTGTCAGAATCTCATGGGGTTTACCAGTGTGTGAGAAAATGTCCATTAATCCCTCAGCAACTGAAACTGCATCAATCCTCTTCAAGGGTATGCAGTAAGGATATCTGGTTCCCATACAAATAGCAGTTAAAACATGGCCATAGCCACGCTTCGTTCTTTGTAAAGGTCCGACTATGTCAAAGGCCATCCTGTGGTATGGTGTAGAGATAATGGGTGTGGCCACCATAGGGACCTTGGGCAAGAGACGTCTACCAGCCTTTTGGCATTCGGGACAAGCAGCACAATATCGCCTCATATCTTTATCAAGTCCAGGCCAAGTAAAAGAGTTCTTAATATGGGCTGCCATCTTGTTATGGGGAAAATGCCCTCCGATTAGCCCTCTATGCCCTGCATCCATGACATCTGAACGCTTCATCAGGGGTACTACAATCCTAGCATTTTCTTCCCCCTGATCTGCCAACTTGGTGTGCATCAACACTCCACCATTATAGTAATACCCATTCTCCTCCTGTTCAGCCTTATTCCTCATCTCAAACAGGGACACATCTTCTCTCTGCTGCCTTATCAGCTCGCTCACTCCTTCCCTGTCATTGGACAAATCAGGTAGGAGAGGCTCACCTTCAGGTTCCACACACTCTAACCCCACAAGAACATCTGCCTCTTCCACTTTTTCCGCAAGATCTTCTTCCACCTCTTCCTCGACTACCACCTCTACCTCAGTCTCTACCTCTCCCAGAGGAGTGACACTAGGGCTATCCACCAATCCCCCCTCCTTGTCATTATCACTACTCTCTAATGATGGGGCACAAGGACTAGCCTTAGTCCTCTTGGGTACATTTAGTGGGGTAGGAACAGCTCCATCCTTAGCATTAGCAAGGGTATTCTGGGTTATCTCTTCCTTGTCTGCCTTGCTCATGGCCCTAGTAATTGCACACACGGTTGGGGAACCATGGGACTCTTCCCCATGTGGTACCTTAGTTCTCCAGTATCAGCCTTGGGTGTGGGGTCAACAGTAACCTCTGTCTCCACCGGTAACGGGTCGGGTTTGGTTACTGAATCCAATTTTTTTTTAATAACAGGGTGGTCTGCTCCAAGTAATCCATCCACACATTGTCCCTTACGAACTAGAACTTTACACAACACTTTCATCCCATCCACCTCTATTTTAACCTTAGCAATTTTCATGAAAGTCTTAGACCCATCTCCTAAGTGTACAGAGCATTTCTCCCCAGTATACTGTGCTTTTTCCACCATGGAGGGTCGCACTGCCGACATGTCTGCCACTGTATCCAGGTGAAATTCACAAGGAATACCATTAACTCTACCTATTTTCTTTAGCTTGTTGGTACTAGGAGTTGGTGACCTAATCCTATTCAACTGCTTTGAAGGACAGTCTCGTTTAATGTGACCAGTTTCCTACATCCAAAACAAACAACATCAGAGTTCTGGCTAAAGGTATTTGTCTGGTTAGGCTTGCCATCCCCGGTGTACTTTCGGCTTTCCCTAGGCCCACCCCAGCCCTGCCCCGGATGCTCATTCCCACCCTTATGTACAGAAGGCTCACCTTCCCTCCTGAAAGTCTGATAGCTGTTTCCAGATACTTGGCTCTGTGCATTCCATCCATCTGGTGTCGATGTTGTTGATAGTGCTGCCCCTCGTTGGGCTGGTGTCTCAGTAGCTTCTTCTTCTCATGGAATCCTTTGGCTTCCCACAGCTCCTGCAAGGCTTCCACTTTGTGATAACGTGAAGTATTTGGGTGCTGATTGATGTGAAGAAGGGGTAATTCCTGAGTATCACTCTAGTAAACATTTCGTTCAAGACTTCTTCGACTTCGTTCAGCATAGGTTTCATCCTGTTGAGAGCTTTACAAGTCTGCTGTAGAAAACTGCGAGGATCTTGGTCTGGCTTGGGTCTGTCTAGCCATATGGCGCATCTGGTTTGTTGAAGGGTTGTTCCTAAACGTCGATTAGATCGGTCTGGTACGGCGTCTCCTCCGTAGGATTCCCTGAAAATTCACAACGCGAGATGTTTCCGCAGGATGGACTGCCAGTCGACCTCAGAAACGTCTGCCTCCCGCATGATAGCTTCGAAGGTCTCCAGGTAACCTTCAGCTTCAGTTGTATCGTCCCAGGTCTTGAGGGTTTGACGAATGTTGGCTTGCTTCCTGTCTTGCTTCTCTAGAGTCCCTATATATATGAGTAGTGCCAACTGAGCGGCGGCCGACCCAAAAAATTGACGGTGCGTGCTAGACTTCTGTTTCATTATTTTTCTTTGAGAAAGAAGTGACATTCTGTATGGAAGCAGCAACTCAGTAAAATTACATTATTGTATTAGACGCTGGGAAGATACGAGCAATTTTCTATGCTAAGGATCAACTGGAATGGCCAAACAACAGACATTTGATAGCTCTGCTCTAACACTATTTTTATTAGTGCCCTTGCCAAGCACTGAGACTTGACTTCTCATGGGACCTTGTAGATCTAGGGCCATTATTTGATCTTGTTATATTTCACTGTTAATATTTCACTATTATGTGTAATAAATAATAGTTGGTTTTTCATCATATTATAGCTATATACAGCAATTTGATTTAAAGGATTGAGGGGGGGGAAAACACAAACAAGTTAAGCCATATTTTCTGCACAAGTTTTCTCATGGCCATACTTTTACTGCTCATCTCACACCCGAGCTTGCTTCCTTGCATATGTGCCATGTTCTTCTTTTTGCAGTAAAAATGTAACCTGGTGTTGATAAATTTGGACAAAAGTTTTGTTTTCAATTTATGGCAATTTGGCAGGGGAATGTTTGCAACTTGAAACTCGGCCTTTTCCAAAAGCATTTTCTTCACATTATGCACAACCAATAATTCCTTCTCCATGGAGCGAAATATCATTTCAACCTGCATAAACATATCAAATACATCAGATGATACATGGGTGAGACACCGTACTTGATATTCCTTCAACAGAGTTAGAGCTGAAGCTGGGTGGTTGGCATCACTGGATTCTTTGAGTGCCTTCTTTATACAGAGCTCACAGGTTTTCTCGCATGTGTGTACACTTTTTACACAATATCCAGCAACATTGTACAAACTGTTGAGCTCAGACTGTGAAAGATCATCAGGAGAAGTGCAGTTTGAAAAGATGGGACATTCTGCTGTTTCCGGTTCAGCAGGCATTTTTACTGGCTGTCCAATAAAATCTGCAAGGTATTCCCCATCATCTTTCTGTAATTTCCAGAGCAAGGTAATGTCAAGAGTTGTGCAACAGACACATGTTTGAGGGCATAACGAAACTCAAGAGGTGAAGGAATTGGCTTTCTGACTCCGATGAGAGAAAATAGGTTTTCCAGACAATCTTGTCCAAGTCTAGATGTGAGAAAACAAACAAATCCGTCCACTAAAAACTCCTTAGCTATATCAATGACAGAAATAGTAGATAAGATAAGACCTGTTTGAATGGGTTTCCATTCACCTCTCTTACCTACCCGAAGACCTCAAAAAATTTCAACAACACCCTGAAGGAAGTTAATGGCCTCACTAAACTTGACAGGGTTCATAAGACTCAGAGCAGTGAGTGGACTTCTGCTAGTCATGAGTGCAAACCAGTGGCTTAGAACCTCTGTTAACCAAGCCGTTGTCAATAAATCAGGACTCTTGCCTTCTTCTTCCACCATATATTTCAGAGCACAGCTGACATCATGACTAATAACACTTGTGGCGTTTGACACTTTCATTTTGTTAAAATGCTTGGCATTCAATGCCTTTTCTGTGATTTTTGAGGCCAGCTTTAAGGGTAAATTCTCTTGAAACTCAACCAGCTGAATAAAATGGTCTTTTTGCAGCATTGGTGTGTCAAGATTGTGCTTTTCAATAGTGTCAGCAGAGAGAGTAACAGTATCATGGTTTGTAAATGAGGCTTTAATGTTCTTCATCAAATGGGCCACATCTGCCATGAAATAAAGATATTTTCCTGCCACTAGTGGGTGCTCAACCTTGTTGATACATCTTGTGCGATCACATTCGACACCAAAACTTCGCCACATGGCTGTTTGAAGCACCCATATCACTCGTCACAACTTTCACATTAAGACCTATGCCGTGTGCCTCCTTCGAAATGTCTAATATTATTTCCTTTATGACAGCTCCGTTGGTAGAACTTCCAGTAAAATGATAAGCCACTGCTTGTTTCCACCTAGTGATGATGCCACCCAGCATAAAAACCAATGCATGGGTAGCAGTTCCATCATGATGTGGAAGTGTGACTTCCCCGATAAGACTACCACTTTCAACATCGAATTCCAAGCGCTGCGTAATGCTCATTTCATCGAGCGTCAGACAACACACCTTTTTCTCTTCTTGCATGCCTTCAATCTTGATAGTCAAATATTGAAATACATGTTTCAATACACCTGGTTGAAAGGGAATTGTCTGCATCCTTCTTTGAAGAGTTCTGATGGACGGTAGGGGGAATCCTTCTTGTAGCAATAACTTATAACCTGGCGTTCCACAAACAAACAATTTTTGTAACGCCTTCTTCACTGTAGGAGAAGACCATTCTATTCCTCTCATGCCACCTCGATCCAAACATTTCAGCTGGTCTGATCTGAATAGTCCAGCAAACTTTGCTTCTTGTCTACTTTTGGCCTTTTCCAATTGTTTTATTTTCTTCTTGGCCTGTAGCAGTTCCATCTTCATTTTATCGATTCCTCCTTGTAAATCTGAAACATGCACTTGATCTAGATATTCCATGGAACTTTCCTCCCCACAACATGTATCTATGAAGATGAACATATAGATATAAGACAGGAGATAATGTATTCGGAACATAACATTTGTAATACCAAGCACACTTTGACTGCATGAACTTGATGAAGCGGCATGGTCTGACAATACAGTAGAGACTTCATCTTCAGTGTAGGACAGCTTCCGTTTCATGGGAGGCTTTCTTAGCTTTGGAGTTGTGCGATGGATGTAGATTGTGGGAACAGCTGTTGATTTCAATTTCCGTATCCCATCTGCCCTCTTATTCTCAAACTATTGTTCAAAGTGTTCCTGAAAAAAAAACAAGAAAAAAAACTCTAGCTAGCTCAAAATAAAAACACCATCAAATATCCCACCAATTTTAATCCCCCTGACTTCTCCCTGCTCATTTCACTTCATTTGTCCATGCTCTCAAATTCAACACATTTAGCTACCACCCCCAGTAATGTCCCGCAATGATATTCACTTCTGTTTTCAAGTGTATATATCTGATCAAGCTGCCATTTACTGCCTCCAAATTGTTGTTAATCCAAATTGTTGTTAAGTTAATAATTAGCTAGCTATATAATTATAAAGCTGTATTAAACATACCTCACACAGTCACACAGTCTATTCTGCTGAGTCGGGATCCAACCAACACGGCTGACTTTTTGTTCCCAAATTTTCCTTCTGTTAGCATCTGCCGGGAAGCGAAACAGTCTAACTCCTCTCTCTGCACGGTTAGTGCACCCAACTGCACTACAGGACGGCATTCACGCTATTTGACTATTACAGCTGGCTCTATTTTGGGTCCAAAATGGCTGCCGTATTACTTCCGGTCAAAGGTCATGGCACTACTCTTATATATACAGGGACTCTAGGTGGTACTGCTCTTCCCACCTACATTGGAGTTCGACCTCTGCTCCTAGCCTTTTCTCCTCCAGCCTAGTTCTGGCTTCCTCGAGCAAGAGACGATCTGCTTCCCTTTTCTTCTCCAGCCTAGTTCTGGCTTCCTCGAGCAAGAGACGATCTGCTTCCCTTTTCTTCTCCAGCCTAGTTCTGGCTTCCTCGAGCAAGAGATGATCTGCTTCCCTTTTTGTTTGTTCATTCATAAATTTTATGAAGAAATCTGTCAGCTGTTCGCTATGACCTTCGCTACTCGTCAGCGTGCACTCTGAGCTGCTCGTCAAATTTGCTGCATCATTCTCCTCCATCGTTCCATATAGGGTAGACTGCGGCTTCATCCTTGACCTTAGCTCCCTTGAATCCTTCGACATGAAGTCGATATAACGATATAAGTAGCTTTCGATGGCTGTGTTGCTGGTCCGATGCTTCTTCCAAGCAAAACCGCTGTGATGGGGTAGTTGGTATTTTAAAGAAGGTGTCTAAGGTTCCTCCTTAGGATTACCTTCTCCCTTCAGTTAATAGGTGCTGCCACCAGAGTCTATCTCTAAGTATCGCCTTAGTTAATACCTACCCAGAGAAATTTAGGGTGTCTAGGTATAACTTATGAACTGTAGAAAACTATTGTAAAGACAAGACTAATCACAAATGGCTGATATGACCTTTTATAAGTCCTGCCAGACAGGATACAGAAAGTAACCATAATTACATGCACACAGAGAGTCCACCTGACATTACATCACTACACTCACGTTCACAATTAACACAATGTTCACAATTAAGTAATGCATGCACTCAACACTTTAAGTAATGCATGCACTCAACACTTTAAGTAATGATGCACTCAACACTTTAAGTAATGCATGCACTCAAATGACTGTTAGGTTCATAATCATTGATGGAGCGAAGATAATGGCCTGGCTGGCCATGTCAAGCAGCCCTCGACAGACAGCTTGTGTGTTGCTTTACTTTATTTTTTCCTTAAACTTGTAAAAGACAGCCAGTGTTTGGCCAAGCAGAGAATTGGAGCTATGGCTGGTGCTTGGCTCAGCTTGGTTGACTCAGAGAAAAATGACATCAAGGAGTAAGGTGAACGACAAGTCCAAGAGAGCAGACAGAACAGAGCGAGGGGAGCAAACAGAGACACTCCAAAGTGAGCAAGTCCAGGTGACCAACATAGAGGACACAAATACAGATTTCAAGAAGGGCTTGGCAAGCCATAGACCTTCAACAACAAGGACTACAACAGAATCCCCCAACCCACTGGATGCCTACAAGATTTTCTTTTCATCCAGTCTCACACAGTGTCAATTGTGATGAAAGTCAGGAAATGGTGTGATAAAGGAATATGGAATGATTTTACCTTACATGTGGTTCAGCCAACAATGTCTGGAATACCATCATCAAACCACAAGGACATAAATCACATGACATCAAATCAGACAATATGGCACACATGGTGACAATCAATGACAAGTTCATCTCAGCGGACTACCGACCTCCTATCCTTGAACCATCATCCCTATCTTCTCAAATTACTCCATAATCATCCAACTCTCAAAACCGCCGTATTCATAATCTGCCTGTCGTACATCCCCTATACCAAGGAAGTCTAGTCTTTGCACTGTTGAAGGTTGTGATGGCAGTAGGCAACACAACAAAGCCAAACAGATAGAAGGCCACACTACTAATGGTGGATGCTAATTCCTAACAAGTCAAACAACTCTATCATGATACTGGTTATAACTTACTTAACTTAATCAGTCATTCACTAATGTATACCTCCATACATACCTCCTGTTTGGCATCCAGCTAACCGGTATGAGAGTACAGTTCATTAATTCCATGTTTAGTCAAAATACAAAGTGATTAGGAACCTGGTAGGTATTGAAACTGCCTGAATACGCCGGCTATAAATAATGATTTAGTACTTGAACACGATTGCTTTTATTCTCAAGTAGCGTCAACTTTTGCTAGCCAGCTTGGATAAAAGTAATGAACCTAGTTTTACCCACCTAGAATGGAAGAGAAATGAGACAAGTGAGTGATGAGTTGAGTTACACGATGAGAATTTTGAATGTCATGCTCACTAATAATAGAGCTGTCATGCGGCACTTATCGTCAAGCATTGGTGACTATAATAATGAACAAAATTGAGCTCTAACACTAGCAGGGATGACTAATGTCATTTTTCGATTTCTACTTGGGACTGACACATATAGACGGTTACAAAAGTTTGTCCCAACACCTTGGGCTAGCAACCAATTTACTTTTAATGTAGTTAATCAGGTGATTCTATAATATATAGATATATAATTATATCAATATAGTTGCTAGCTCTTTATTTCCCTGGATCTAGACAAGACCAGTAGAATAACTATAGCTACAGTTGTGAGTAGTAGCTATTGCTGTCTGACTAAAATCATGCGCTCGATTGTTAACCAGAATTTATTGACTTAATTACAAATGACTCTTTTTTTTTACAGATTTAGTGTACTGGATTGAGTTGGTTAAATGTCTTTTCAGGTATTCTACTGGCTAATAAATTATATATCAACTCCCCAGGTAACTTTTGTAGTATGATTTAGGCCCTAGTCGTGTTTAAAATTTTTCTAGATCTGGCAAAACAGAAAGATATTATATACATAGCTTTACCTGCTGTATATATAGAATATGGTAATTAGTGGTAATTATTCTGACAGTGACGGTCTGTAAACTATACCCTGATAATCTATTGCCAATGATTATACAAAAGATAGTTAGATTCTGTACTAGATATACAGTTTCAGCACAGAATATGATATATATATATGACTGGACTCTGTACTATATCAGTTCATGTTACAGCTTCTTCTCGGAATATGATATATGATTACTAGGCACTAAACATGCACTAGTAATTCATTACTTTCCTAATCTTAGTCATCATTATCATCCCATATGTTACAGAAGGGTAACTATAATTCTGTGAATGTCTAGCTTTAGAGAATGAATATTACCATTACGACAGTCATTTGTCACCATTAAGAACCTACACACCTTGATAATAATTATTTAAAATTACATGTGAAGGACTATTACATCTGAGCTTACCTTGTATGCTTGCTATGAACACAATAATAAGACAAATATAGTATTTAATCTTTGTAAATGAACAGAATATGATTCGAAAGGAACTCTAATGAAGGCAGTAACTTTTAGTAAATGTAGTAATTCAATTCATAAATATCTTCTAGCAGGAGACTAAGAAAGCAGAAGAGCAAGGATGTGGGTTCATTCGCCATAGGCAGCATGAAGATTATAACAATCTCCTACAAGAGATGAGGCTGTCTGACCCAGAGATTCATTTCAGATATTTGAGGATGTCTAGGGAGAGGTTTGACTCTCTTTTAGCTTTGTATATGCCATAGTATAGTAACCATCAGAGTCATGACAGCTCTGTCAGAGATGATAACACCCCAGGTGAAAGGTTGGCACTCGCTCTGAGGTTTCTTGCTACAGGCAACTCACAAGTATAGTGCTAAAAAATTAATTTGTTAGGTCTCTCTGTCATGAAGTATTCTCTATGTTTTGCAGACCTCTCTTCATTCAAATTTCATATGGGACGATTAAACAGTTTGTACCATCGACGAGGAGCCATGTACTGGAATGGAGTCCCTATTATGGAAGCGACAGGTTTTTTCCTTTGATCCTTGTTCACCATATAGAGTACAATTTATCTTTAGGCATTCAAACTCTACTGTTTCCATGAGAAAAGCCTTCAGGGACTACTTCTCAAGCACAGATGGAGAGTCCCCTGGCAATACAACTATGTTTGGTGTATATAAAGCTAATAATAAATTAGCTAGAAAATATTTTCAACATGTCAGTAGACAAAATTGGCAAATAATATTTTACATAAATTCATGTTCAGGTGGTGGGGAATAGGGTTCTTGGAGGAATATGGTTCTCTGGGGAATTCAATATTCACAAATATAAGTAATCAGTAAATCAGTAAATGTTTTAATGCTATGCAATAGCTATAGTAATGCAATAGCTATAGTAATTGTACTTCTTCTTTTTTTTTTACAAGTTTTGGACTAGATATATTTAAAACAGGTAAGTTAATCCAAAACTCCAAGGGATGCATGAGTTCAATGTATCATTTGCTTGAAGTAAATAGACTTTTCCTTCTTCTCTCTCTAATGTATATTCTTGAAAGACTTAAAAAATAAACTTTAAATGCAAAAATGCACAGATGTGATGAGATTGTACATAGTTTAATGATGACACTAGGATGTATTGCTTTCAATAATCGAATATTAATGAGTTTAGTTACAGTCAGTCTTCCTAAATTGAGCTAAAAATGCTATACAGCTGATGTCACCAGATCCATTGTTGGCTTCTAGATTGGGTTCCCCCCTTGAGATATTATACCCGTCTTGTTCTTTCATTGATCTTTATTTGCAATGTTCCAATACCAAATATACAGCAACGAGTTTGGCATTTAGGTTGCTCATGTTTCCTTAGTAATGCACATAGCTACAGAAAGTTATTTACATTCCAGAAAAATTAGTTGTATCGGATAATGTACCAAAGGTAGAAGATATATTCACTCGACGTTTCGACTAGATGCTCTGGCCTTCATCAGGAATGATGTCTGATTGAATTTTTCTTCTCTTCTGCTACACTATTAATACTTTTATATAATAGTGAATAATGTCACTTGGACATTATTCACTATTGAACATTAATGAGACCATGTATTATATGATCCAAATATGGTAAGAGTAGTGTGTTTGTGTGAGAGAAGTGGGGTGGTGATAGTCATTATCCTCAGTGAATTTTGACTCACTCTATAATTATAATGAGATTGTTTTAACACAAGATAGGATTATATCTGTCCTTGAAAGTTTAAATATCACAAATGACTTTAAAAAAATCATCCAGCGATGCTTTGAATAATTCGTGAAGGCAAACCACCAAATTGAAATTCATGGATCAATTGCTTCTATATTCCATCTGCTCTTTTTCCACAAATCTCTTGCACTTATTCATTTATAAGTTTCTCTATTTTGTATGACACCTGGAAAATTGTATCTCTTCAAATAATTAACATGCTTACATTTGTTCACCTGACACTTGGATAACTAGCACATTTTTGTTCTTGTAAATGTGTGTGTATATATATATATATATATGTAAACACATTTAAATGAGGCCTAGTGAAATGGGTCATGTTGATCAGGTTTTAGCCAGACCATGTAAAATGGTGGATAAAAGTAGAGGGGAATCTGCAACAGTTAGGCTCCACTTATTAAAAACACATTGGTTGCACCAAGTTGTTGGATAGACTATTAAAGTTTACCTATTCCACTCTTGCATATTTACATGCAGTGAATACCATCTAAGAGATAGTAGATACAGGTGTGTAGTAGCTCCAGTGTTTCTCGATACTTCCTTTAGAATAAGTATGACAAGATATCATTCCCAATGTCTCCAATTTGGCACACATTCATTGTGCTGTGGTTTAGCATATTGCACACTGTCATTTCATATACAGGACACAAACAAGGATTTTAACAAGAAATCAGAGCTATTACAAAGGCTATAAACTCCAAAACCTTGTTTCCACATTTATTTTCACATCCATAATAATGTACTTCGGCATCTTTACCTCCAATAATGATTCTGACTCTGCAATGAGTTACTTTTGGTCAACAATAAATTCACAGTTTTGCTCTAGTCTTTATTAAAAGTATCGCATTATTCCTCTAGCTGAAATAGTAAAAGACATGAAATTAAAAAATCTAGAATAATTTGCTATACGATGTCAGCACATAGATTTATGAGAGTCGATCATTATTATAACGTAACATAGATAAACTTGCATTAATATGACATATTGAGTATTGAGCAATAAGCATACAAGAATTATTTTATACACTACATCTATATATTTGATGGATAGAAATATATTGAGTTAAGTAAATGGTTTAACATCTTGATATTGTACAATTTTTAAGATCACAAATATTACAAACTTCTTTTGTCTCGGAACCAGTAAATCCAAAAGTACCAACCATTTCTCCAGCTTTTTCAATGTTAGGGGCAACTACTTCATGCCAAATCATGTATGATATTTGGTAATTTCTGTAGAAATCATTGTCAGGCAATGGTCGAAATGAATCAAAATTCTCTCTTGCTTGCTGCCTCAGTTTCAGAAGTTGATGGACTCGTCTCGTTTCATTCACATTGTTGCAGTCAATACCACTACCATTTGACAACTACAGTAAACAAGGTAATGCAAGTATGATTACGTGATTAATATGCTGCTCATGTGTTTAATGGGTGGCTATGTGTCGCAGTGTAAGTGTAAATTAGTTTCTTACAAATTTGCAAATGTTGTTGTAGAGTCTTTCATAAGTAGCATTCAGCTCCTTCATTAGTTCATGATTTCCTTCCATCTGCATCACACTCTCCCTCTGTGAGACGATGGAAAGAAGGTTGTTTACCACAGCTAATCTTTTGTTACGCTGCAAACTACTTTCAATGTCATAGTTTTTTTGTTTTAGTTCTTCTGCGAAGATATTCTGCTCTTCCTGTTGAATGATAGGAAAAAATCGTATTTAATATGTTTGTGAGAAAAAATTGAGCATGCATGGTGAAACCTACCTGACATTTCTTTTGGTCAAATAGTCTTTTCATCAAATCTAGAAGAGGTCTTATAGTGTCCCTCTTAATTAATTTGCAGTCTACAGTTTCTTTTCCAAGACTGAGTTGCATATAGCAAAGAAGAAGAGTTGAGGCTCCCACCATGATTTTGGAGAAGGTTCTCATTTTTTTCTGATTTGGTTCAACTTGTTCTTGTATCTGACGGACAAATTGCTGCTTGAAGTGGTTATGTGCAAGTGCTTCCTTACAGTGCTGGGT
Organism: Cladorhizidae sp. MBARI D1340-BT2; assembly: GCA_028752905.1. Classification (NCBI taxonomy): domain Eukaryota; kingdom Metazoa; phylum Porifera; class Demospongiae; order Poecilosclerida; family Cladorhizidae; species Cladorhizidae sp. MBARI D1340-BT2. The sequence continues at coordinate 23,462,924 of JAQNBH010000001.1, forward strand.
TGATTGTTGCTATTCTGACCCGATTCTTCAACCTTATATATATGCTCACCTGAACCACTTACTGGCTTCTAGATTAGGTTTCCTAAAATGTGGGTTATTCTATATTATCTTCTTTGCATTGATCCTCATTCCTAACATTTTATTGCCAGATTCATGGCTACAAGCTTGGCAATGGAATTTGGACCATGCTTCGGGATATTCGGTAATGTACCTATTGGAAGTAAGCTTATTCCAAGAATACATCCATTTGAGTACATGTATATGTTTTCCTTTGAGGTTATTCATTATTGAAAGTTTCAACATTCTAAATAATATTACACATGTTTTTGTGAGCAATAAAGCCTATTAGTTCAGATGACTCAGAATGTTTTCACTGTTTTGTAAAGTTTGCCAATTTTAAAAAGGCAACAGTCCAGCTAGCTAAATGGTGCAGCTGAAATTCTTGACAGCTGTTTTCTTCCCCTGTCAAAAATTTAGCAGTCAGTAGCTCTATAGAGAATCATCTACTCCAATGTTAAAACAACCATAGAGCAATGTATAGAAGTTGATGTATATGTTATGTTCAGTCTTACTTGTGATATCTAGTAGTCAAGATATTATCTGATATGTCTAGTTTTTAATAGGAGTTGCATGGTGCAGTCAGTGAAAGTAACAAGACATGGCATCTGATGGTATAGTAACAAGAAGAAAGAAGTTAGAAATTGTATTTACTAGTAATGTAGTCCCAGAGGGAAGTTAGACTTGCTAAGTGATTTTTTCTAATCAAAATAAAAATGTAAAACAGCCAAAATTGGTTTTGATCACAAACAAATTATTTTGGATTGATGAGATAGGAAACATGAATGATTACATATACTAAATTGCATTAGGAAGAAAAATCAAATATGTACTAATCATACTATTCCTTTATTCTTAAAATCTGAAAAGAATTTTCATCTGCAACCATTTTCGAAGTGTTTACTCCACTTTCCATCAAAAGTTGATGAAGTTCCTTCAATCTGTCATCAAAAGGTCCATTATTAGCTTGTAGAGTCACTCATCATCTGAGAACCACTCTGTGCATGCATAACATCTTGTTTCGTACCCTTGATTAATATTCATACGTTAGTCATGTAGTGCAACATCTGCCATTACTGCATGGCAGCTGCTGTGGAAAAAACACAGACTTAACACCAACCTTAAATTGTTGGATCCCTGAAAGCTGCCATTTAAATTACCTCTTAATCTGCTTGAATTTTATGACGAGGGGAGTTCAATGACCTCTTTTGAATCGCCAAATTCAAGAAATTTTCTTTCAATTTTTTTAAACTTTATGGTTGATTGTTTTAGCCCTTTCAAAATCTTTGAACTTCTAGTGTATACATCAACTGCCATATTTTTGCATCAATAAATGAAATAGGAAATATCTTGTACAATCTATCGGGATAGTACCAAATTCCTTTTAATTATAGGTAATTATGGATTAACATATTTTAGTTGCATACTGCATGTTGTTATGGTGAGCCTGACAGTTTGACGTATCATATATCCTCGAGTGATTACACGATGATATCTTGGCCAGGTCAAACATGTTGGCGGGGATAACCAAACAATTTTGACTTGCCTGTAGCTTGCTTATACTAGGAATGCACATGCATACATTTAGTTAACAAATACACTACCTTCTCTTTGTAGTCAGCTGATGCTGCATGTTATGTCCAGTCACATAGATGGATCTGCTTAGTGAATTTCATTATTTTTGTTCTTCTCTTGTCAGACAATTCTGAGATTTAATGTCGACATGTTTAGTAGGACACTATAAATCTCATCCATCTCAAGTTTGGACTGTCTAGAAGTTTCAGCACTCACTGTAAAAAAATCTACAAGTCCTACGATCAGAAGTGAGATTTGATTTGTTTTGTGAAACCACTGAAATTGGGAGAAATGATCTAGATGTTTAACAACCCCACTTCTTACAAAACAAAATTTACCAAAACTCTTTGAACAAGGTGAAGGTCATCTATTTAGTGCATTGAGTCAAATAAAAACCCATCTCATGAAAACTATTACTCAGGCCAGGTTAAATCACCTCATGAAGCTCGACTACTACAGGAAATTACAGATATTCTTATCCCCAAACTAATAGCAAATGATCTAATAACAAAAAAAAACTAACTGAATTTTTTACATTTAACAGTTAAAACACTGTGTTAAGCATTTGCCAATGCTTGGGCTTGGCATAATATGTGCAATGTTGAGCATTTGTTCTCCACTAACCTAACCTGTTACCTTCCTTTTCTTTGTGGTGGAAGAAGGAAAGAATCTGGAGTCAGAATGTATTGTATATAACCGAAATTATTGTTGCATCAACATGTGCTACATAACTCCAGTGAACAAGCATATATATACAGGAGGATTGGTATTAGCATCAACCAAAAAATGTGTGGGCAAGGAGGTGCCAATAGACACTGCAATTAGTACCATGCCTAACATAAATTATGTAAAGGAACTGGCTATGTGAGACTAGGGGAATTTTGTGTGTAGGTCTGGAATGCATGAACTACTACTACAAAGGTGCAGGTACAAAAATTCAGTCCTATTGCACATTTCCAATCCATATCATACAGAACATTCAGTGACTTACCCAGATTATTGATTTGATTACCTTTGTAATATATACTGTTGTTCTCTTCTCATGCGGTCCATTCTGGTGTTCTTACTGCTGATGCCTAGCAGCAACTGATGTATGTTCATGTTTAGTGCCTAGTAATCATATATTGTATTCTGAGAAGAAGCTGTAACATGAACTGATATAGTACAGAGTCCAGTCATATATATCATATTCTGAGCTGAATCTGTAGATCTAGTACAGAATCTAACTATCTTTTGTATAATCATTGGCAATAGATTATCAGGGTATAGTTTACAGACCGCCACTGTCAGAATAATAACTAATAATTATTACCATATGCCAATGGATCTATATATACAGCAGGTAAAGTAATCTAGTGCTATGTATATAATATATTCCTGTTTTGCTAGATCAAACTATCTAGAATTTTTTTTAAACACCACTAGGTCCTAAATCGTATTACGAAAGTTACCTGGGGAGTTGATATATAGTAGAACACCTGAAAAGACATTTAACCAACTCAATCCAGTATACTAAATCTGTAAAAAACAAGTCATTTGTAATTAAGTCAATAAATTCTGGTTAACAATCGAGCACATGAATTTTGTCAGAGAGCTATAGCTACTACTCACAACTGTAGCTATAGTTATTGTATTGGTCTTGTCTAGATCCAGGGAAATAAAGAGCTAGCAACAATATTTATATAATTATATATCTATATATATATAATTACCTGATTAACTACATTCAAAGTAAATTGGTTGCTAGCCCAAGGTGTTGGGACAAACTTTTGTAACTGTCTATATGTGTCAATCCCAAGTAGAAATCGAAAAATGAGGTTAGGCAATAATTTTCATCCCTGCTAAGTCTGAGAGCTCAATTTTGTTCATACACTCACCAATGCTTGACGATAAGTGCCGCATGACAGCTCTATTATTAGTGAGCATGACATTCAAAATTCTCATCGTGCAACTCAACTCATCACTTTCTTGTCTCATTTCTCTTCCATTCTCTAGGTCGGTAAAACTAGGTACAGTAATTGTATGGTATATTGCTAGTTGATTACTTTTATCTGAGCTGGCTAGAAAAAGTTGATGCTACTTGAGAATAAAAGAAATCGTGTTCAAGGACTAAATCATTATTTATAGCCGGCGTATTCAGGCAGTTTCAATACATACCAGGTTCCTAATCACTTCGTATTTTGACTAAACATGGAATTGATGAACTGTACTCTCATACCGGTTAGCTGGATGCCAAACAGGAGCTAAGTATGGAGGTATACATTAGTGAATGACTGATTAAGTTAATGTAAGTTATAACCAGTATCATGATAGAGTTGTTTAACTTGTTAGGAATTAGCATCAAGACGAGACATCCACCATTAGTAGTGTGGCCTTCTATCTGTTTGGCTTTGTTGTGGTGCCTACTGCCATCACAACCTTCAACAGTGCAAAAACTAGACTTCCTTGGTATAGGAGATGTACGAAAGGCAGATTATGAATACAGCGGTTGTAAGAGTTGGATGATTATGGAGTAATTTGAGAAGATAGGGATGGTGGTTCAAGGATAGGAGGTCGGTAGTCCGCTGAGTTGTCATTCATTGTCACCATGTGTGCCATATTGTTTGATTTGATGTCATGTGATTTATGTCCTTGTGGTATTATGACGGTATTCCAGACATAGTTGGCTGAACCACATGTAAGGTAAAATCATTCCATACTCCTTTATAACACCATTTCCTGACTTTCATCACAATTGACACTGTGACTGGGTGAAAAGAAAATCTTGTAGGCATCCAGTGGGTTGGGAAATTCTGTTGTAGTCCTTGTTGTTGAAGATCGATGGCTTGCCAAGCCCATCTTAAAATCTGTATTTGTGTTCTCTATGTTGGTCACCTGGACTTGCTCACTTTGGGGTGTCTCTATTTGCTCCCATCGCTCTGTTCTGTCTGCTCTCTTGGACTTGTCGTTCGCCTTCCTCCTTGATGTCATTTTTCTCTGAGTCAACCAAGCTGAGCCAAGCACCAGCCACAGCTCCAATTCTCTGCTTAGCCAAACACTGGCTGTCTTTTACAAGTTTCAGGAAAAAATAAAGTAAAGCAACACACAAGCTGTCTTACTAAACAGTCCACTTCGATGACAAGGTAAAAACCACCTCTTGCCACCAGATGTTAGAGTCTCCAACCACAAGAGGCATAACAGATACCACCTAGTTAATTCGCTGCCACCTGATACTCTCCCTTACACTTTCTAGCTAAACCTCAAGCTTGACAAAGGAGTTTTAGATCTTAAGTAAATTCTATTAAAACAACATTCAAGTATATGAAGATAGGATGAGACTGCCTAAGCCTAGACTACAGAGGGGTTTAAATACCCTTGCAGCCAGACTTTCGCAGCTTATGGTGTTGAATATATGTGGAATTACTGTATGTCCCTACATGACTTATCTAAGAGTGTGAGATGATATCATGATTGTCCAATGTGTTTATAAGTTCTATTTATAATATTCGTTTTTTGCAGGGCTGGTCTGCAGCCAGTCAAGGCTGAGGCCTGACAGAGTGAAAGAAGTTGCTATTTGATGACAAACCAGGAGCAATGGAACTAGCCATTCACGGCATATGTGCTGGCGATGCCAAACCGATCAGGCTGCACCCATACCGAGTACCTCAGGTGTGGCAAGCACAAGTTAGAGAGGAGGGGCGGAGTCTCTATTCAGGATTTATTGATCAGTCTAAGAGTCTGTGGGATGAACCGATAATGAGAGTGAAGAAGAAGGATGGTAGCCTGCACCTGTGGATTGACTACATGAAGTTAAATGGAATAACTACCCCAGATCCATATCAGATGCCGCGAACTGACGATCTAATCGATCATTTGGCAAATGCCAACTATATTTCTACCTCATACATGGCCAAAGGGGACTATCAGGTGCCAGTGGCAGCCTCATTCTAGGAGAAAACAGCATTCATGACTGCCATAGGCAAGTTCCAGTTTCAGAAAATGCTATTTGGATTGACTGGCATGCCAGCTACTTTTCAAAGTCACACGGACATCCTACTCACTGATGTGCCCAACTTTGCTGCAGCCTGTCTCGATGTCATTGTTGTTTTCAGCACGGACTGGGAGTCCCATCAATGACACCTCGACATGGTATTGAAGAAGTTAACTGATGCGAGGCTGACTTTGAGGGGCGACAAATGTCACCTTGGAGCCCAGACCTGCCCATTTCTTGGGCATGTGGTGGGGAAAGGAAGGATCATGCCACAGCAGTGCAAACTGGAGGCAGTGAAGGACTTAAAGTGTCCAAAGATCAAGAAGGACGTGTGAGCCTTCCTCGGACTGGTAGGATACTACAAAAAGTTTGTGCCGGACATCGCTTCTGTCGTGGCATATCTTTCTGACCTTACCTAGAAATCAGAACCAAAGTACATCAACTGGATTATCACACATGAGCGAGCCTTCAAGGAACTCAAGTGTCATCTCCTCACTAAAACGATTCTATGAGATCCCAACCCATGGAAGCAGTTTTAGCTGGAAACAGATGTGTCTGACCAAGGAATTGGAACAGTCTTAATAAGTTGGATGATGATGGAGTAGACAGACCTGTGGCTTATTATTGCTGCAAGTTATTGCCCCGAGAAACCCGGTACACATCGTTGAGAAGGAATGCCTGGCTATTGTATCCGGAGTCCAACACATCGAAGTGTTTACCTTACAGGCACGAACTTCCTCATTGAAACAGACCACCAGGCACTGCTATATATGCAGACAACAAGCGCAAATGAGAGATTGATGAGATGGTCGCTGACACTCCAACCCTATAAATTTAAATTTGAGACCAAACATCGAAGAGTGGTGGCTAATGGCAATGCCGATGGTCTCTCCAGACAAGCCTGAGATGGACAACTGCCATCTCCAGGAGGAGTGGGAGATGTCAGGGAAGTCCACCCTGATATGCAAGAACATCTTGCATAACCACTAATTGATGTTACCTAGTGTCAGGAGAACTCCTGACTGCCCCTGAAGGACCTGGGTGGGCGGATGGCCCTGAGTGGAGGTCAGGAGCAAGTGTGGGTACGGGACGACAACACCATGATGGAATGGGGGTAGCAAGATTCGGTAGGACCAGACCACAGCCGGCAGACCACGGTTCATCGCAAGTTCAGACTAGATGAACGATTCAACATCACAGCAGCACAGAAAATGACCTAATAAGGTCACAAGAACAGAGTATAAAAGAGACGGACATTTTTAGGTCATTAGAGAGAGAGAAGAGAGCAGATGTTAGAGGTCGTTAGCGAAAGAGATACTAATACTCTGCCACGTGTTATTATTATACCAGTTTATTGATTGTGCTCTGAACTGTCCAAGTATTTGATTGTTGTGCATCTAAGTTTATTTGTAGCAAAGTCAATACAACCACTACACCTCCCTTAGTGAGAAAGGGAGGATCTTGTGTGAGTAGTTCTGGTCCAGGTATACTTTAACTAGCGAGAGTTAAGGGGTGGGCTTGGGCGTCATCGGATTGCCTGGAATCAGCTAAGAGAGCTGATTATTCGAGAATCTGGGAATACGAATCCGACACCTAGATAGAACATTGCAGAATATCACATGCATACACAGACTCATTAAGTACAGTAGTTTTGACTGGTTGCATGTGCAAGTGTGATGTTCTCTATTTTGTCCTTATTTGGTAATTTGTGAGCCAGTCCTGGCAGACTATAAGAAGGAGCCAGGCTGGACATTTGTTAGAGTTCTAATAGTTTTGTTCATTAAACTATCAATTCATTAACAATACTCTAGCCTTTATCAAGAATATGGACCAGGCCAGAAGACTGAAGGAACTGCTACGGAAAGAAGCATTGCATATCAGCCTAGTATATACCAAAGTGTGAGAGTCAATCGAGACTGTGGAATGAGCTTAGCTGGCTGCTGGGGAGCCACTCTCAAGAGCCTGAACTTGAAAACACTCCACAATAATAATTCTTATTTACTTATTATATTAAAAAAATAAAGAGCATACAAAGTTCATTACCACAAATTAACACATGCTAGTTATATAATAATCAATTACAAAAATACCAAAATAATAACTAAATTCATAAATAAATAATTAAAAAGCTTAACAAATTCAACTCCCGACCGACCCCAAAACAGACAGGGCCCCCGCTGGACTGACGCTGAATGAGGTAAGCACGGGCATTCACCTCTCTAGTTCTTTGCCTTCTGAGCTTCTTCAGGAAAGCCATCGACCTGGTCCCGATGATCCCCAATGACTCGATGGCCACAGGCACAAAAAAGTGGCAAGGATCTAGGCTTGTATACTTGGCCACTTTTTTCTCCTCAGCCATAGCAGCCACAGCTTATTTCATTTTTAATTTATTAATTTATATATACACATTTTATTTCTTTGTTATTATATTAATTTTTGACTGTTTATTTATTTTTATTTGTTATTATTTATTTATTATTTCTGTTATTTGTTCTTATAATTCTTTTATTTTATTTTATTGTTGCTGTTATTATTATTGTTGCTGTTATTGTTGCTGTTATTATTGTTGTTATTATTGTTATGTTGCTGTTGTTATTATTATTGTTGTTGTTGTTGTTACTATAAATTACAGATATTCTTATCCCCAAGCAAATGATCTAATTACAAACCAAAAAATTGCTGAATTTTTAACATTTAACAGTTAAAACACTGTATTCTAAGCATTTGCCAAAGCTTGGGCTTGGCATAATACGTGCAATGTTGAGCATTTATTCACCACTAACCAAATATGTTACCTTCCTTTTCTTTTTGGTGGAAGAAGGAAAGAATCTGGAGTCAGAATGTATTGTATATAACCGAAATTATTGTTGCATCAACATGTGCTACATCACTCCAGTGAACAAGCATATATATACAGGAGGATTGATATTAGCATCAACCAAAAATATTGTGGGCAAGGAGGTGCCAATATAAGGACTGCAAATTAGTACCATGCCTAACATAAAGAATGTAATGGAAATGTCTATGTGAGACTGGGGAAATTTGGTGTGAGAGGTCTGGAATGCATGAACTACTACTACAAAGGTGCAGTTACAAAAATTCAGTCCTATTGCACATTTCCAATCTATAATTATAATACAGAACATGCAGTGATTTCCCAAGATTATTGATTTGAATACCTCTGTAATATATACTGTTGTTCTCTTCTCATGCGGTCCATTCTGGTGTTCTTACTGCTGATGCCTAGCAGCAACTGATGTATGTTCATGTTTAATGCCTAGTAATCATATATCATATTCTGAGAAGAAGCTGTAACATGAACTGATAATAGTACAGAGTCCAGTCATATTCTTAGCTGCATCTTTAGATCTAGTACAGAATCTAACTATCTTTTGTATAATCATTGGCAATAGATTATAGTTTACATACCGTCACTGTCAGAATAATTACCACTAATTACCATATACCAATGGATCTATATATACAGCAGGTAAAGTAATCTATTGCTATGTATATAATATCTTCCTGTTTTGCCAGATCAAAACTATCTAGAATTTTTTTTAACACCACTAGGGCCTAAATCATACCACAAAAGTTACCTGGGAAGTTGAAATATAATTTATTAGCCAGTAGAACACCTGAAAAGACATTTAACCATCTCAATCCAGTATAATAAATCTGTAAAAAAACCCAAGTTATTTGTAATTAAGTCAATAAATTCTGGTTAACAATCGAGCACATGAATTTTGTCAGACAGCTATAGCTACTACTCACAATTGTAGCTATAGTTATTGTATTGGTCTAGTCTAGATCCAGGGAAATAAAGAGCTATCAAGTATATTGATATATATAATTACCTGATTAACTACATTCAAAGTATATTGGTTGCTAGCCCAAGGTGTTGGGACAAACTTTTGTAACCATGTATGTGTGTCAGTTCCAAGTAGAAATCGAAAAATGAGATCAGGCAATAATTTTCATCCCTGCTATCTTAGAGCTCAATTTTGTTCATACACTCACCAATGCTTGATGATAAGTGCCACATGACAGCTCTATTATTAGTGAGCATGCACTTTCAAAATTCTCAGCGTGCAACTCAACTCATCGCTTTCTTGTCTCATTTCTCTTCCATTCTAGGTGGGTAAAACTAGGTACAGTAATTGTATGGTATATTGCTAGTTCATTACTTTTATCCGAGCTGGCTAGCAAAAGTTGACGCTACTTGAAATTGTGTTCAAGGACTAAATCATTATTTATAGCCGGCAGTTTCAATACCTAGCAGGTTCCTAATCACTTCGTATTTTGACTAAACATGGATTTAATGAACTGTACGCTCATACCGGTTAGCTGGATGCCAAACAGGAGCTAAGTATGGAGGTATACATTAATGAATGACTGATTAAGTTTGTGTAAGTTATAACCAGTATCACGATGGAGTTGTTTGACTTGTCTGATAATGTTAGGAATTAGCATGAAGATGAGACATCCACCATTAGTAGTGTGGCCTTCTATCTGTTTGGCTTTGTTGTGGTGCCTACTACCATCACAACCTTTAACAGTGCAAAGACTAGACTTCCTTGGTCTAGGGGATGTACTACAGGCTGATGATGGAACAGGGTGGACGATGGGAGTTGGATAATGATGCAGTAGTTTGAGATACCCGGGATGGTAGTTCAAGGACAGGCAAATATCTAGGTCGGCGAGATGCTGAGATGAACTTGTCCTATATGGTCAGCATATGTGCCATTTTGTCTGATTTGATGTCATGTGATTTGGTGTCCAAACTCCTATGATAATGGTGTTCCAGACATTGTTGGCCGAACCACATGTACGGGAGAATCTTTCCATAATCATGTATAATATTGTTCCCTGACTTTCATCACAACTGACATGGTGTTAGCTGGATGAAATGAAAAATGTGAAATTTTCTCGCACCTGGTAAGTTTGACTTAATACATCCTGACATGTTAGTACATTCTGACCATACTCAATGAAAAGGTTTGTGCTGCAAAAGACCAACAAAGTGTCCAGAGTTCTTCCACAGTGAAGGTGTCAATGCCATTGTAGACACTTCCAACTGTAGCAAAGTTGAAATCCAGAGCAAATTTGGTTTATCCAGCAATGATGTCAATGTGGCTGATCAAACACAAGACTTACAAAATGATTTTAACATTTCCCTTCTATTATAATTGTCTTGCTTATTGACTTTACTTAAGAGCTCACCTACATGAGTTGTTGTTCTGGCTAATGTTATAAAAGCTTATTCAGCTTCAGCATGAGTCTTAGATTTCTGATGCTTTGTGAAACACCTAATTGCACCTTTCCATTATTAGAACTGCTAGTCATTTATATCTCATGTTTATAACTAAGAGTACAATATATAGAAGAAATGACTTAATATATATTACTCTTAATTGTAATAGCTATAATAATAGTAATCAAGATATTATCCATTTACTGATATATCTAGTTTTTAATGGGAATTACTTGGGTACAGTCAGCAAAAGAAACAAGACATGGCATTTCCTGATGAGTATAGTAACAAGAAGAAGTAAGTTAGAAATTGTATTTAAGTCATTTCTTCTATATATTGTACTATGGTTGTTTTAATGCATGATTCTCTATAGAGCTACTGCCTGCTCAATTTTTGAAAGGGTATGAATAGAGTTGTAAAAAATTGCAGTTGCACCATTTAGTAACTTGACTGTTGCCTTTTAAATTTGGCAAACTTTACAAAGCAATGAAAACATTCTGACTACTATATAAGCATAATCATTCACTAATACATGTATGTTTAGTATGTTGAAACTTTCTGTTTTTGGGGTATTTTCCAGAATGGAGAAATATATTAGGCGCTGCAATGCATTTGATCTCTTCAGGTCGATACTCTACAAATAATATAACCATCAGATGTGTACAAAAAGAATAGCTAAAGGTTAGCAACATATAAACTTGGGTTTCAAGTTGTCGATTTACCAACTTCGTAAATAATTCAAGACAATTCTGGAAATATTGTTTTTACCTCAAATTGGTGGAAACTAAAATTAAAAATACTAAAAATCTTCAAAAGTCAGTTTTATCTTTAGCTGTTTTGTAACTTTGGCATTTTACTATTTCAAAATGAGGGTCAAACATATGTAGGTGGTGCTATAGCACTTCCTGGTTTCCATCCAAATAGCATTTATAGATA
>JAQNBH010000001.1:23479715-23480861 GCA_028752905.1 Cladorhizidae sp. MBARI D1340-BT2
AATTATATAACTGAGTTCTGTTCATATAGCTCATTGGTTATGTCATAAAATTATAAAAGTGGAGATATCCCATATAATTACATTTGATGCAATATGATACTAGCTGTTCTAATACATTCATCCAAACAGAAACCCTATGACAAAGATGAAAGGACGTCAGTGATCATCAAAACTTTGGTATGGTGACAATGAAGTGAGTTCTTTTCTTGAGCTTCCAAGTTGCTTTGGCAACAGCACTAACTGCACTGGCTTCTGTTGAATCACTAGCTCTGGATCTGCAGTCACATTGTAATTAATGCTGTCTTGTTAAGATCTTTTTGGAAACATTGTGCCACCAAAGTTCTGAGACAGCATTGATTACTTCTATATAATAATTATTTATATATATATATAGAGAGAGAGAAAATCAACAAATTTTACTCATAATTATTTGCATATGAATTTGGCTCATGCATATATTTGTAATAGAACTGTGCATGTGGGCCACATAGCTACATGGTGATGAGCCGGACATTCACTGTGGCAATAGGGTGATGGAAAATCATCTTAATAATAAGTGGCCCATTGGGTTTGCAAAGGAGAATACATGGCCAGAACTACTGTTAAAGCTGGTCAAGCTTTATCCTAACCTCTTAATGTGGAGAAATGTACCTATTAAAATATGAGGGAGAAAACTAGCATCTGGAAGTTAGCTTGTACTGCATGTAATGTTTTTCAATCCACTTTTTCAAATGCCAGAATGTTAAAACAAGATGTCTCTAGATGTCCAGGCATGTCAACGACTAACATGTTTCTCAACTCATGCGCACTCTTACCCAGGCCATAAAGGAGGTTCTGGCTGATCATACATGGGTAGAATCATATCTATAGTACAAGGCCAAGAAACACAAGTTGAAGTTCAGAAGCCCAGAATTGGACTCTACAGTTAGACAGAAGTGAAGCTCTCCCACTCTACTGTGTAGAACAGCAACAAAAACAATCAGAAACAACACCTTGAAATAGGTACAAATATGATGTGATCAACAAGCCACCATAGTTTTACTAGATTGATTTAAAATACAATGGAAGCAACACTGTGCCCATGTGTACCACAGCCAGCTAGACAACCATTCCTTTATTATTCTGTTTTTATAATCATTAGTGTTA
>JAQNBH010000001.1:23480961-23506008 GCA_028752905.1 Cladorhizidae sp. MBARI D1340-BT2
TGACATGCAGCGTCAAGAAAGGATGACTATTGTGAACAATCTTCTCTCAATCATCTCAAGGAAAGAAAGTGTTATGAAAATGGAAGAAAATAATCAAGTAGTGACAGTACTAAAAGCTCTCTACGAGAGTCTCTACAATGTAACATGCAGTTTGGTAAGTTCACTTGTCACAGAGAGAGAGATGAGAGATAGGGAATTTTGATGAGTGAAAAGTGCATAGCAGTGTGCTTTGGAGCCTCATGATGTGTTACCTTTATATTTGCAGATGAAGTCAGAGAATGGAATTAACTGCAGCAACATATATGAGACAAAGCAACTGCTTCTTCTTCTCAAGTTCAGGGACAGGGTAGTAGAGAATTATGAATTCATTGACAATTTAAATAACCGGACTGATTTTGAGAAGATATTTAATGAGGAATACATAACCGTCCTCAATGTACTGAAGCCCAAAGTTGCCATACCACTTGGCGCCTTAGGTAGTTTTCCAAAATATTTTAAAAAATGTCAAAACTGCTCAATTCACCCATGTCGAAATTTTATGTAACAATTGTAGAGACTTGTATGTCATTATGTTTAGTCTATTATTGAAGTTTATTGATTTCCTGTACTCATCATTATTATTGTCATTCGACTCTTGTCATTCGACTCTTGTCATTCGACTCTTGGAAGGTGCCATTATTGTAGAGATTATTGTATGTTCAAATTCTAAACACCCAAAACTTGTGATACATGTGATGACTTACCGTTACATAACATGGGAGGTCTGGAGGTCAATGGTACCTGGCATGTCACCAAGTTAATGCCTTTGATATATGCTCAACCAACAGAAAGTTAAGTAAAAAATATCACGCTTAATTCTAAAGAAATAGATCAACTCAGATATTGCTAACAAGACCATAATTATATACATCATCTATGTTCCTAAATATTAAATGATGTTCAGGCAAATTGTTACTTGACCAACATTTTTCATCATCACTCATTACTTCATTAAGTAATACAGTAATTTAATTTTAAAAATAATGTTTTTGAGAGAAAAGTGGGAAAAATTACTATGACACAGGACTTTTCAGGAGGTGCCATAAAAGAAATACGAGTTAATTATTGCTATGGAACACATGAAGAGCCAAGAGAGTGAAGAGGTCCATGTTAGTGTGTCATTTAAATGTTATATCTTAGCAAATTGAACATGGTTTATATATTCCTGCAAAGGAGCAGCTATAATCAGAAAGATTCCACCATAATTTTTGTTACATCATCAGTTAAACACATTATGGTTTCTCATTACCTTGATGAACTGGGGAAAAATAGATTTAAGTTCTATTGCCAATGGCATGGCTGATGCAAAGAGAAAAACAGACTCACTTACCTGCTGATGGCAAGATTCAACTTGCAAATTTCAGGTTTCGGAGACTAGATATATGATGGGGCTACTAATATATGAGCCAGTGAATATTTAGGTGCACAGGCTTCTAAAGAAAGATCAACCTCTACTTTTGTGTCTTGGTTGTGGTTCACACTGTGTTAATATAGTTACTCAGATAGCCTGCACATCTTATGCTATGATGCATGATTTCATAACAGAGACATTAGCTAGGACATATGTTCATCAAATCAGAAAAATGCTTTGAGGGCAGTGCAAAAAAAGAGATGTGTGCATTATGCAGCTATTTAGCCTTTTTCCCCAATAAGGTGGACAGTGGATAAACGGCACTTTGTTCAGTTATTGAAGAGTATGATTCTGTCCTGACTAGTCTTGAAAAGATGGAACCAGGTTAAACTGATACTGGAGCAAAGGAAAATGGTCTGCTGGAGAGGTTTAAAATTGTGCTACCCTATCTTCTTGCATCAGAAGTAATGAACACAGGAGTAAACTCCAACTCATCACTTCTTGGGTATGAAAACATGCAGCTATTGGTGAATCAGCTCAGTTCTGTGCTGTTAACTGTTACCAAACAGAATAATCACTTCATAGGGAATCAGCTGTTCACTGACTCAGTTCAGCTGGAATCGCATTTGCATGTATAAGAAAGACGGTGCTAAATTAAGAATGCATGTAATTAAATTATATGAGGAATGGACATCCTCCACTCATGGAAAGCTAAATAGATAGATAGATGGACAAGATCGTGATAATGAATACTCACGGTTTACTTATCTGCCACTTACTATATTCCTTCATTAAGGATTCAAAGAGCACTCAAAATATTTCTGGGCCCTAAATTCAATGAAAACATAGTTTAAACAAATCAAAGCAGAAGTCATAATTGTCGGTCTGTATATGTATGTGTGAGGTACCATTTTCGATTCTAGTTGGAACATTCACTTTAAAAAACAACTACCAACATCTGGAAATTCTGTGGGATGGCTTCGACAAAAACAAAAAAGTTAAAATAAGTAGCCATAATGGATATCTATGAATGTGGTGTTTAAAGGCCACTGAATGCCTCCTAACTTGAAAGTGCTCTCAACGGGAGATATTATGTGGGTTTAGCTATTTTCTGTCTCAAGATTCCTTATCTGACCCCAAATGAAATCTGCTTTGTGTGAATGGGATTGCTATTTCTGTCAATGGAGTACCACATGTCATCACTCACCAGGGAGGATCCAGGGATGTGTGTTGTGCATATGGCCTTGCGTGTTGGTCAAGGGTGGTCACAGGGTGGGGGGTTGGGGGGATAACACTCAATAATTGTTCATTAGGACTGTATATGCATGTGTGTAGAGCACATGGTGATTTTTGCTTGGGTATGGTTACATAAGAAACTCACAAATTAATATTTTTCATAAACTGAGAAATGAGAAAAATCTTGGACACCATCAGGATTTGAACTTGGCCACTTTTTCTTTCTTGGAAGGGAGGAACTCAACTGCTAGTCAACAGGCACATGGGTTAGCTCTTCTCACAGGTACTTAAACTCTCTCACAGCCATTATCAGTCTCAGTTATAAACCATCTTCCTAATTTGTATTGTGTTGTGTTGATATTTGTGGGTACACTCCAGGAAGGGGGGGGAGAGGTTCATTTTCATGGACCTAATAAAGCAAAGTTTTTTGGATCTGGATTACCTTTACTTCATCATACTTAAAACATTCCCTTCTATATGTATTTGGAATGTATGTATTATTACACTGTTAAACAGAGAGAGAGAGAGAGAGAAGAGAGATGTTGATGCTAAAGGATTGGCATGCATAGAGAGGTTGATGATCTATGACACAAATATACATTCACACAATCTGTAATTGATGCATGATGGGGTGGGTAGATGTAGCTGGCAGAATCATAAGAACAGAACAGTTTCTTCAGTTGATGCTTGGATAATGTCATAATTTGACCAAAGGTGGTACCTTCCTCACTCATACCCCACAAATTATGACCTGCTCTTACTTGTAGCTAGTGCCATTCAATATCGCAGGCTGAACTCTGCATGTGGAGGCAACAAAAACAATGCTAATAGTGCAGTGTTTATGTGTAGATGTGTATACATAATTAGGTATGAAAATTATGGTTGGTTTATACATCTTATTACACCAGTGGATCACATCACTCTGCTCACTTGTGCCCTCAGAGTTCTTCCCAATCTGAAAACTACTCTGATGTTGAACTTCTTGCAGAACCTCCTGCATACCCTTTTGCATTCAGAAAGGAAGAGATAAGTATACCAATACAGGCAATCAGGAGTCTGAAAAGATGGATCCTATGGTGGTAATTCCTTATGTAGCAGGGATGAGTAAAAACATCACGACAACTGAACAGAGTATTACCAGCTAGTATGCAATCGTATTGTGTACCACATCCTTTGCAGCTGCTGGAAGTACAGATAAGGGAGACCAACAAAGACTAAAGACAAGAGTGAAAGAAGATTAAGATGCCTGTAAATAGGAATCTGCAATTGCTGAACATGCATGGGATAATGGTTGTCCCATTTGGTGGGAGAAAACCACCATCTGAGAGAAGGCCAGAATGCAGAAGGAACTGCTAGTGAAGGAGGCATTGCACATCAGCCTAGCACGATCAGGTGAGCAGTTCAATTCAAATTGTGGACTGAACTTGCCTGGCTGCTGGGAGGAGGGGCATCTCAAGAGATTAAACTTGAAGCCACGACCTTCATTAAAAAAATGTGCTCAATTACTTATTGACGTTTTAATATAAAGCATGTCTTTTTTATTATTATTATTATTACTACTATTATTTTTATTATTATTATTAATATTATTATTATTATTGCTATTATAATACTGTTATTAATAGTTATTATTACTATTATTATTACTTATTATATTATTATTAGTAGTAGTTATTATTACTGTTATTATTACTATTATTATTACTATTATTACTATAATTATTATATATTATTATTACTATTATTATTACTATTATTATTAATTTATTATTACTTTTATTAATAATATTATTATTACTATTATATTATTACTATTATTATTATTATTGCTTTTGTTATAAAATTCTGTATTCTATATTGGTATTGTTTTGGTGTTTATTTATTAACTTACAGTATTTGATTTTTTCACATCCAGTTCACGTGATTGATACATGTGCCAAGGTGTTACTCTATATTATGTGGTGAATAGCTAGTTACCGGTGTATAACAAACGTATGTGAGTCATTATTCCAGATTAAGGCTAAAGCATCTAGTTGAGAGTGTAAAATTCAAGTTGATTTATATCTCGTATTCTTCATTACTATTATTTTATTATTGTTGTTGTTGTTGTTAATATTGTTGTTGTTTTTGTTATTACTACTGTTATTATTACTGTTATTATTAGTTATCATTATAGTTATTATTACTATTATTATTACTATCATTATTACTATTATTATTACAATTATAATAAAATCTATATTTGTATTGTTTTGGTGTTTATTTATTAACTTATTTGATTTTTCCACATCCAGTTCACGTGCTGGATCCATGTGCCAAGGTGTTATTCTTTATCACGTGGAGAATAGACCTCATGTGAGTCTTATTATTGTATTCATTATGGCAACTGAGAGTTTATACAGTATATATGTATATATATATTTTATAGTTAAGTGACTCATCATTCTTGTAATTTGAGTAGGCTTCATTCTATTTATATATTACTAGCTGGGGTACTCGTCATTCCCCAGAGAAGTTATACAAATACATTTCTAAATGTAAAATTCAAATCATAAGTGTTTCTGATATAAGTTAAATCGACATACAAAATATCTACAAACATTATAATATTTCCTGCGTTCCCGGAAGACTAACCCTATAATGGTACCTGATACATTCCTTCTGATGTCTGGTGTAACTAAACATATGGAAATGCAACTTACAGGTGGCTAAGATAATGCAAAAAGGACTAAAAATGTCGTCAATTCCCAAACCAAAGTTGTTTGGCTTGAACATCATTAAAGACTACCTAAAGTTTTGTGCGAATCTGCCCAGGGTTAATTGGTGTGAGTATTGTCACAGATCATCATGGTTATTATAGCTAGTCTGTCTAGACACAAAGTTTGTCAACCATCCTGTGTTTTCCAGGATTTTCCTTTAAACAATTTAGTTAGCTACAGATCACGACTTTTGGACTTCAATTGTCTTTTTATGCTGGCATTAGTGCAGTCTCGAAGCATAGCTTACCTAACTTACGTGCGAGCATTGTTATTAAGTGGAACGGTTTCATGAGGTTACTGCTACTCCAGATAGGGAAAGAGCAATCACTCTCTCTGAGTGAGGCTTGCAGCAATGGCGGTCCTACTTTCCTAAGAGGACTAAGATAGCATTTAAATAAAATGATGATTGGAAGCAATACAACATGATACCATACAAGAATAGAGCCATTGCAACATATTCCTCACGTGATTTATTTTTGCTCTGGTCCATAAGCTTATATGGCATATATGCAATAACAAGCACTCCAAGTTGGCAAAACAGAGTGCAGATCTGTTTAAAATCATTCCTGGTATACTTATAAAAAGGACACTGACCAGGTTATATCTATTTTATTGCTTTTATATATAAGATTATGCTCCCCGACAGTATACTATTGCTCAGGCATTTGCAGAAAGCCATACAAGGACTACAGCCATAGCACTGGCTCCAGTACTCAAGGACTACAGCCATAGTAATATATGCACTGGCTACAGCACTCAATGACAAAGTAAATCCACCTTGTTGCAGCTCAACCCTTACCTATTTGTGTGATGTTGGCAATGATCAAACCAATGGAAGTATGTTGGAATAATGTTAGACTACTTAATAAAGTGGTGTACCATCCAGTTACAAATTTTCAGGTGAATTAAAGTGTCAAGCGAGACATGTAACATGCAGCCAGAGCTGTGCGCCTGAAGATCACAGCTAGATGCGATTGTGTAGGGGAATAATGTTCCCTCCTCTGCTAAACCTCTTTGGTAAATTGGGTCTCAAATCAACGAATTGGACTTGTCAAAAACAAAGGCACTTCATCCAGCTAGATCACTGTTTATTATTAATCACTAACACTAATGTCAGAATAACACAGGAATGGTTGTCTAGCTGGCTGTGGTAAACATGGGCACAGTGTTGTTTCCATTGTGTTTTTAATCAATCTAGTAAAACTATGGGGGGTTGTTTTATTTTAATAAAATCATATTTATACTCATTTCAAGGTGTTGTATTTGTTTGTTTTTGTTGCTGTTCTACACAGTAGAGTGGGAGAGCTTCACTTTTGTCTAACTGCGGAGTCCAATTCTGAGCTTCTGAACTTCAACTTATGTTTCTTTGTTTTGTACTATACATATTATGACTCCACACATGTATGATCAACCAGAACCTCCTTCATTGACTGGGTAAGAATTGTGCATGAGTTGAGAAACATGTTAGTCATTGACATGCATGGATATCTAAAGATATCTATTTGTTTGTTTTAGCCATCTGGCATTTGAAAAAGTGTAAATAGCATTACATGCAGTACAAGCTTACTTCCAGATGCTAGTTTTCTCCCTCATATTTTAATAGGTTCAAGTTAAAAGGTTAGGATAAGGCTTGACCAGTTTTAACAGTAGTTCTGGCCGTGTATTCTCCTTCGATACCAAGCCCAATGGGCCACTTATTATTGGGATGGTTTTCCATCACCCTATTGCCACAGTGAATGTCCAGCTGATCACCATGTAGTTTTGTGGCCCACTTGCACAGTTCTATTACAAATATATGCGTGAGCCAAATTCTGCAAATATGAGCAACTATTTGTTTATATTTTTCTCTCGTATCTATATATATATATATAAGTAATCGATGCTGTCTCTGAACTTTAGTGGCACAAAGTTTCCAAAAAGATCTTGACAAGACAGCATTAGTTACAATGTGACTGCAGATACAGAGCTAGTGATTCAACAGAAGCCAGTGCAGTTAGTGCTGTTGCCAAAGCAACTCGGAAGCTCAAGAAAAGAACTCACTTCATTGTAACCATACCAAAGCTTTGTGATGATTCAATGATCACTGACTGCCTTTTCGTCTTGGTCATAGGGTTTCTGTTTGGATGAATGTATTAGAACAGCTAGTATCATATTGCATCAAATGTAATAATATAGGAAGTCTCCGCTTTTTTTATTTTGTCACAACATGCAATGACATAACCAATGAGCTATATGAACAGAACTCAGTTATATAATTAGACACTGTAAAAATTTACTATGAAAAACATGACCAATATTTATGAAACATAATTAATTCCTTGCAGTTCTAAATCAAAATTGGAAATGTAAATTACTTGAATATTTATTACAATGACTGTTTGCTGTACAACATGAACAGCTAAAAAAACTGTAAGTTGCATTTGATGCTATGGGCTATTATGTTAATAAGAGAAATCTAATAATTGTACGCCATCAATTTATTATAAAAATGCAAAATTCACTCAATTCAATTGCAAAACAAGTAATCTCACAAATTTATGAGATTTAGGTTCATAAGGTTAGGATGATGTTACTATATAAGGACATTGTCACATGGTATAAACATAAAAATAGCATGCACACTAGAATACTCTTTGCTAACAGTTTGGGTCTAAAGTGAAGTTAGCCATTTTCAAGGAGTGATGCCAAGTGCTTGTTTTCATCTAGAAGCAGAGTTATTTGAAGAAGAATCCCATCAAACTCAACCAACCATCATATTGGTGTTGTACAGGCTGACGTACATCAACTCCTGCATTCTTTTGCTTGTAATTTTATTGATCCTGATGTTAGCCGGTCAACAGAAGATATCACTGGTTCACTGAGAGAAATATAATGAGGAGTTGGATATTGGCAGAGCTATTCATATATTGAGGAGTGCTATCATGAAGAGTTGTGGAAACTCCTCTTGAGAAATGCTGTTTTAAATTGCAGACATTCTATGAAACAACGGATAACTAAATATCTGTTTAACAATTCTAAACAGATGTATGCTTTTCCTAACCCTAGTAATACAGATCACAGATTTGGAAGTGTTCCATTTTGGCATCTAGTTTAACACATGTTTTGCTGGTTACTTATGCTGATCCAGAGCATCTCTTTGTCACAGGGAGAAAGATTATAACTGAAGACTGACGGCAGCTAGATCCTTCAACAGAGTGTGATTGGTCAGTGTAAAAATAATTAATGTTATTAAAATGTACATTTAATTCATGGTGGTATAAAATAATTTAAAAAAATCCATGCCTATGAAATACCTAGAGAAACCCTCTCCAAATACATCATAACTATATCATTATTGGTCACTATCACACTGTTTTCTATGTACAGCTGAATATCTTGTACCAATATTGATGAAATATGCTACATATATGCTAAGCATGGTAAAGTCATAATATATCCCTTGAGGAAGTAGTGCTGGGTGTGGGGGAGAGGGGCTGGTCCTAGAAACAACGGTAAAATACTGCAAAAAATATATTCTGTCCTGCCAAAGGTGTGTAGTCTTTTCACAGGTTGGCAAGTCTGTGCATACCACAACAGCTTGAATAAATATTAGCAGGGTAGAGCTACTAGCCATTTCCCAGACAAGTACTGATCACAGTTACATTATATAATGCAAAACCCAACCATAATAAAGGTATTAGATATGAAGTAACTCCTACTTACATGGCACCACCAAAACTGCCAAAAAGTGCCTAAAATGAACTATTTCCTCCATTCAACAGGCATCTCATTTAGAATTGTCTATGCACCACCCTATGTTACTGACTCATACTATTACATGACTCGGCCATTAGTCATTTAGGATTACGGAGCAATACTCACTGTTTGTGTTGATGATTTCTGAAAAAGTATTCACTTAATTTTGATTACTTTGGTTTAGGTAGTTTGTTGTCAATGTCATCATCTTGTATTATTAATGTGCTCTTATTGGGAATTTATAAAAGTTTTCACTGATCGTCAACGATCATAAATAGCATGAAAAAAGCTTTTTTTCTCCATTTGTAAACCAATAATTATGTGCCTAAAACTTTCATTGGGTTGCTATGAAGGTCAAATAAACTTGAACCAGGATAGACTTGGGGGTGGTTTCCTGAGAAATAAGCGATCACATAAAATAGACGTACAAATTTAAAAAATCTAGCTACATATATATATTTATGGGTAATTTAAACATTCCACACTTAGTTTCTAATTATGCTTTTCTTTCTGTACTTAAAAGTCTGCAATGAAGACATTAATTTGATGGACTAATACATGGTAGTATGGGAGATACCATGCTAAGGTTCTAGAGCATGTAGTTATGATTCCACATATATAATGACTATGTATAATATCCAAACATGCTATTTTAACATTCTGGATTTATAACTATAGGACAAAGAAGAAAGAATGTTATATTTATTTTCCAAGATACTCAAATTGATGATTCTAAGAGTTATGAGCACAGACCATGCATTGGCTAGTATATCTATATATAGAGAGAAGGAAACAGGATTCTGCTCATGTAGACCACAACCAGGCAGATGACTGTTTACTAATTAAATAAAAATACCAATGGTTATAAAAACAGAGAAATGGTTGTTTAGCAGGTTGCAGTAAACATGTGCAGGCTCATTTTTCCATTCTGTTTATATAGAAGAAATGTGTGTTTTTTATAAAGGAATATTTAAACTAATTTCAAGTGATTTTTTGGTTGTTTATGTTGCTGTTTCTACATAGTGGACTGGTGGATAGCTTCACTTTTGTCGTCCAATTCCAAGCTCCTGAGAATTCAACATGTGTTTCTTAATTTTACACTATACAAATCTCTACATACCATGATTATTTTGTTGCTCTATGAATACAGACATGTATACTCAGCTAAAACCTCCTCAGGCATTTGGTAGCAGTTGTGTGAGTTGAAAAACATGTTAGTTGTGGACATGCATTGAACATTTAGAGACATCTAGTTTGTTTTGTTTGCTTGTTTTAGCCATCTGGGATTTAAAAAAGTGGATTAAAAAACATTACAGGAAGTAGTAACACACCTCCAGATGCTACTAATATTTTTAATAGTGATGGAAGATAATCCTAACAATAATTGGCTATTAGACTTGAGATTGAAGGAGAATACAAGGCCAGAGCTACTGTTAAAGCTGGTCAAACTTTATCTTAACCACTTAATGCGGACAAATGTACACCTTATTACCACAGTGAATGTCTGGCTCATCAATGCATAATTATGTATGTGTGAGCCACATTCATATGCACATATGAACAAAAGTTAATCACTCACATCTATAAATATATATTATATAGAAACAAGCAATGCTGTCTCACAACTTTTTGGCAACACAAAGTTTCAGACAAGATTCTAATCACAACTTCAATTTTTTTTCACTCGACATTTCGACTATGTGCTCTAATCCTCATCAGGAATAATAGTGAAGACGAGAGCATCTAGTCGAAACGTCGAGTGAATAAAAATTGAAATTATTTAGAAGATGATTTTAATGTTATTATGTCAACTGAGAGGTCATTGAGAGTCAAAACAGTATTATTTACAATTTAACTGAAAATTGTAATATGATAGTCTTAGAGTCAATGATTCAACAGAAGCCAGTGATGTTAGTGTTGTTGCCAACCCAACCAAGTATAGTTCAAGGAAAGAACTCTCTTTGTTGTGTCCATACCAAGGTTTTATAATAATTTCATGATAATTGACTGGTGCTGTGTCAATACCAAAGCTTTGTAATTCATTGACTGCCTTTTCCAATATGTCATAGGGATTCTGTTTGGAAGAATGTACTAGAACAGGTAGTATCATATTGCATCAAATGTAAAAATAAGTTTAATCTCCACTTTTTTATTTTGTCACAACATGCAATGACATAACTAATGAGGAAAATTCATACATGCACAGAACTCAGCTATATAATTATATAACTAAAGAAAAAACATGACCAATATTTATGAAGCAGCTTACAGGTCTAATATCAAATATAGAAATGCAAATTAAAACAGATTTATATTAAAAATAGTTATTTCTCTTTGGTGTACAACTTGAACAGTTGAAAATTATATAAAGTTACGTCGATGCTATAGGCTGTTAAAAACTGGTAATGACAGATGATCTAATTTTTTTATTAAAATGAGATATTCATGAATTGGAGTGCAGGGCATCTAGTAATCATATATATATATGAGATTTAGTTACACAGAATTGCCAAGTTTTGATAAATTCAAAGAAATAGAGTAGCTTGAAAAAAGGCTCTGCCAATTCTATGTAGGAAACTCTCCTTAGTTGAGGGTATACAAGCCCTAGTCTAAAATGAATTTCTCAAAGCCTGATGTTTGGGAGCTTATATAATCCATGACAAATATGGTGACATAAATGTACTGGAAGAAATGTCATTTGCACTATGTATATACCAGTTTATAGCAAGATGTCATATGTTTTCTACAGGAAGACTTGATGCAGATAACAGGAAAATTGGGTGGTGGAATTCTCTGCATGTTTTTAAATTCTGACACATATATGTTTCCGCCATTCTCTACTGAACTTTTAGTACTTCATATCTAAACTTTATTCAAGAATGCAGACATATAGATTACCACTATAGATCCTAGATAATTGTTATTTATTATTATTATTATTATTATTATTATTATTATTATTATTATTATTATTATTATTATTATTATTATTATTATTATTATTATTATTATTATTATTATTATTATTATTATTATTATTATTATTATTATTATTATTATTATTACTATTATTATTACTATTATTACTATTATTATAATACTATTATTAATACTATTATTATTACTATTATTATTACTATTATTATTACTATTATTATTACTATTATTATTACTATTATTATTACTATTATTATTACTATTATTATTACTATTATTATTACTATTATTATTACTATTATTATTACTATTATTATTACTATTATTATTACTATTATTATTATTATTATTATTACTATTATTATTAGTATTATTATTACTATTATTATTACTATTATTATTACTATTATTATTAATATTATTATTATTATTATTATTATTATTATTATTATTATTATTATTATTATTATTATTATTATTATTATTATTATTATTATTATTATTATTATTATTATTATTATTATTATTATTATTATTATTATTATTATTATTATTATTATTATTATTATTATTATTATTATTATTATTATTATTATTATTATTATTATTATTATTATTATTATTAGTATTATTATTATTATTATTATTATTATTATTATTATTATTATTATTATTATTATTATTATTATTATTATTATTATTATTATTATTATTATTATTATTATTATTATTATTATTATTATTATTATTATTATTATTATTATTATTATTATTATTATTATTATTATATTACCTAAAAATGTATTTTACTATTTGTCGGAATCTAAGAACAACTTGATCAAAATATATAAAGGTTTATATAAACAACTGTTGTAAAGTTTCTTATGGAGAAAACCCTTGCCATCACAAAGTGTGAGATATGTTTTTTGTGTACCTGAACAACTGTCTTCTTCACATAAATTAATACACCTACAACTCTACACCCAATTGTTTTCCTATTTCTTTTGAAATAAGCAAGGAGACAGAATTCTGGTAAGGGTGGAATGCAGCTATCTGTCTTTATAGAGATGAAAATGTATGATGATAAAGCACTAGCCAATTTCACTGCAAGTCATCATAAACGAACGAGCAGGAACCTTGTGATCATCAACATAGGCTGGAGGCCAAATAGGGCAATTGATTCTCAAGATTTGACCAACTATTATATGGGCAGTGTGGGATAGTATTTGATAACTACATTGACTACCATTATACTGGCTAAATTTCAGCCTAAATTGTTTTTCAAAGAAATTTCTCATATTGTTTACTCCCCTCCAAGCTAACTCAAAATGTTTCAACTGCTAAATAAGTAGACTAAATGTAGACAGGCTTCTGTACAAAACTAAAGCTCTTTACTCCTAAAAGACTTTGTTTTAATGAGCAAAAAACAACTATATAGGCCAAACGTATCTCTGAAATACATCTAACCAATATAAATTTACTCGTCACGCTTTCTTATGGAATTGTTTAGTTCAGGGGATAGTAGGTTGAGCGGTTGAATTTTTATGTGTACAAGTTAATAATAACATTACCTGCAGTTTGTTTTGGTCTAGGGGGAAGGAGTTGATTTTCTCTTCTGTAAGGAGGGATATCCCACCTCCCACAACCCCCCTTCCCTTTGCATACCCACACACCTTCTTAAAGATCCGACATGAAGACCTTCAACTACTATGAAGTGGAACAAGACAACCCTAGTCCAATTTCATGCTTGCTTGGAGACGGTAATTGAGCTATGGATTGCATGCTGGAAAGGTATTCATTGCTCCAAAACAAGCCCACCTAAAGATCTACAAGTGCCTCTGATGAGCGTATTTAAGGAGATCATTTAAGTCAGAAAGGTCAAGCAGAGCTAGCAATTCTACAAAACACTCTGCAAGGAGCACAGCAAGTAGCCACCATAGACCAACAAATTCAATAACGTAAACAACCATGGCATCCAGGACTACAATTATGATCTTGCTGCCATGTGTTCTGTGCTTCATGCAATTCAACCTGTGCATGGTCCCTGAAGGGTGCAACAGAACAAACCAGAAGGTTGTCAAAGACCTAATGGGCTTAACAGCAAGACTATTTGACAGGAAAACAAATGTAAGGTATTCCTCAATCTACTCAGTCCATAATCCCACAGCACCAGCTGCCTTTACTTTACATACCACACTTTTTCTCCTCTAGTTGGAAGACAATATCCTATCAAAAGAACTGAGACGAAATCTTTCTACTGAAACAAATGACATGCAGCGTCAAGAAAGAATGACTATGGTGAACAATCTTCTCTCAATCATCTCACAGAAAGAAAGTGTTATGAAAATAGAAGAAAATAATCAAGTAGTGACAGTACTAAAAGCTCTCTACGAGAGTCTCTACAATGCAACATGCAGTTTGGTAAGGTCACTTGTCACAGTGAGAGAGATGAGAGATAGGGAATTTTGATGAGTGAAAAGTGCATAGCAGTGTGCTTTGGAGCCTCATGATGTGTTACCTTTATATTTGCAGATGTGGTCAGAGAATGGAATTAACTGCAGCAACATATATGAGACAAAGCGACTGCTTCTTCTTCTCAAGTTCAGGGACAGGGTAGTAGATAATTATGAATTCATTGACAATTTAAATAACCGGACTGATTTTGAGAAGATATTTAATGAGCAATACATAACCGTCCACAATGTACTGAAGCCCAAAGTTGCCATACCACTTGGTGCCTTAGGTAGTTTTCCGAAATATAAAAAAACATGTCAAAACTGCTCAATTCACCCATGTCCAAATTTTATGTAACAATTGTAGAGATATATCAATTACTACTTACTTGTATGTCATTATGTTTAGTCTATTATTGAAGTTTATTGATCTCCTGTACTCATCTTTATTATTGTCATTCGACTCTTGGAAGAGTATTGCCATTATTGTAGAGATTATTGTACTGTATGTTCAAATTCTAAATAATTATATACACCCAAAACTTGTGTACATGTGATGACCTTCCGTTACATAACATGGGAGGTCTGGAGGTCAATGGTACCTGGCATGTCACCAAATTAATGCCTTTGATATTGCTCAACCAACAGAAAGTTAAGTAAAAAATATCACACTTAATTCTCAAGAAATAGATCAACTCAGATACTGCTAACAAGACCATACATTATCTATGGTCCTAAATATTAAATGATGTTCAGGCAAATTGATTCTTATAATTAGTTGGCCAACATTTCTCATCATCACTCATTACTTCATTAAGTAATACAGTAATTTAATTTTAAAAATAATTGTTTTGAGAGAAAAGTGGGGAAAATTACTATGCCACAGGACTTTTCAAGAGGTGCCATAAAAGAAATACTAGTTAATTATTACTGTGGACCACATGAAGAGCCAAGAGAGTGAAGAAGTCCATGTTAGTGTATCATTTACATGTTATATCTTAGGCAAGTTGAACATGGTTTATATATTCCTGCAAGGGAGCAGCTATAATCAGAAAGACTTCCACCATAATCTTTGTTACATCATCAGTTAATCCTTTCACTGGCAGATTTACGGAGGACTTTTTACAAAAATTGACATTTTTTTATTTATAGAGGACCACATGAAGACAAGTACCCAACAACTATATACCAGGTGATAGCTGATGCATGAAGGGACGTTATGGTAAATTTTAGTTGCTTAACAACAAACTACAGTAATGTGAATATTGTTATAAGAGACAGGAAGTAAAATAAAAGGGTTTATATCGGGTTTATATCATATCAATTTCGTATTACACATGAAACCAGCAATGTTAGCCGGTCAACTTTTGGTCAACAACAACAACTGTTTGTCAACAACAATTTTTTGGTTGATTATAATAAACCACAAAGATGTGAATATCATTATAAGTTGAAAAACGCTATTTCAGCTCGGTTTCATACACATGAAATCAGCAATGTTAGCTAGTCAACTTTTGGTCAACAACAACTATTTGTCAACAACAGTTTTTGGTCAATTATAACAAACCACAAAGATGTGAATATCATAACAAAGAGGAAGTAAGGGCAAGGGTCCATAATACTGGAAAATAAATATATAAGTATGTGCAAAGTGTGCGTAACATAATTATAAATAAATATAGATTTTTTTTGAAAGGCAATGCTTGGCACTGTGAAGGTCTGCATGTTCAGCATAACTCAGACAAACACATAGTGCTACAATATAATATATACCTCTCCTCCAACCCTGTCTTCTCCTCTGCTGCTTCCTCATCCTCCTCCAGATCCATGAGTGAAACTACCTTCCCAGGAGAAATAGTTCTAATTATTATGCTAGTTACTAGGCCTTACTCTACAACTCTTATCTATGCGGGAAGTCTTCATGATCATCGCTATCGTCTGAAGCTTCCCTTGGCAGAGTAGGGCAACCTATACTTTGAAAACTTGCTTCGTGGTCGGTGCCAACAGCTTCTGTTATAGCTGCCATATCACCATCAACTACACCACTTCCCAGGTAAGCACAGACATCTTCTTCCTCTTAACGTCAATCTCGGACAGGTAACGCTTTGTCTCTACTAAAGCGGGGCGCCATTTCTTCTTCGAGACCGGGAATGAACCAGAAGTGATGTTTTCTGGCTCGTTTACTTCCCTGCAATTTTTTAAGTTTATACCGCGAACGGTTAATTTTTTACGAGTTTTTCATCACGGTTAATCAGTTTTTGCAACTTAAGTCGCTTATGCCAGTGAAAGGGTTAAACACATTATGATTTCTCATTACCTTGATGAACTGGAAAAAAATAGATTTAAGTACTATTGCCAATGGCATGGCTGATGCAAAGAGAAAAGCAGACTCACTTACCTGCTGTTGGCAAGATTCAACTAGCAAATTTCAGGTTACGGAGACAAGATATATGATGGGGCTACTAATATATGAGCCAGTGAATATTTAGGTGCACAGGCTTCTAAAGAAAGATCAACCTCTACTTCTGGGTCTTGATTGTGGTTCACACTGTGTTAATATAGTTACTCAGACAGCCTGCACATCTTCTGCTATGATATGATTTCATAAAACAGAGACATTAGCTAGGACATATGTTCAGCAAATCAGAAAAATGCTTTTAGGGCAGTGCCAAAAAAAATGTGCCTTTTTCTCCAATAAGGTTAACAGTGAGTTAAACGGCACTTTGTTGAATCATTGAACAGTATGATTCTGTTCTGACCAGTCTGGAAGAGATGGAATCAGGTTAAACTGATACTGGAGCAAAGGAAAATGGTCTGCTGGAGAGGTTTAATAAGGTTAAAATTGTGCTACCCTATCTTCTTGCATCAGAAGTAATGAACACAGGAGTAAACTTCTAAGGAAACCAACTCATCACTTCTTGGTAAGAAAACATGCAGCTGTTGGTGACTCAGCTCAGTTCTGTGCTGTTAACTGTTACCAAACAGAATAATCACTTCATGGGGAATGAAAATGTGCAGCTGTTCGCTAACTCAGTTCAGCTGGAATCAATATTGCATTTGCATAAGTGTATTCATGACATTGACAATATATTACAGATTTGAGGTGATGGGTTGAGGAGAAAAAATGGTTTAGTGCTGAATCGAGAAATATGTTAGTGTTTGTAATGCATTAGATTAGACATCCGATATATAGTAAAAACTGACTTATTGTATATATGCAAGTTATCTGTGGGGAAATGTGTAAAAGCTAAATTAAGAATGCATGTCATTAAATTATATGAGGAATGGACATCCTCCACTCATGGAAAGCTAAATAGATAGATAGATGGACAAGATCCTGATAATGAATGCTCATGGTTTAATTATCTGCCACTTACTATATTCCTTCATGAAGGATTCAAGGAGCACTCAAAATATTTTTGGGCCTTAAATTCAATGAAAACATAGTTATCTATGAATGTGTGTGTTTAAAGGCCACTGAATGCCACCTAACTTGAAAGTGCTCCCAACGGGAGAAATTATGCTGTTTTCTGTCTCAAGATTCCTAATCCGACCCCAAATGAAATCTGCTTTGTGTGAGTGGGATTGCTATTTCTGTCAATGGAGTACCACATGTCATCACTCACCAGGGACGATCCAGGGATGTGTGTTGTGCATATGGCCTTGGGTGTTGGTCAAGGGTGGTCACAGGGTGGGCAGTTGGGGGGGTGACGCTCAATAATTGTCTATTAGGACTGTATATGCATGTGTGTAGAGCACATGGTGATTTTTGCTTGGGTTTGGTTACATAAGAAACTCACAAATTAATCATTAGGCTCCTTTTTCATAAACTGAGAAACGAGAAAAAATCTTGGACACCATCAGGATTTGAACTTGGCCACTTTTTCTTTCTTGGAAGGGAACTCAACTGCTAGGCAACAGGCACCCAACGGGTTAGCTCTTCTTACAGTTACTTAAACTCTCTCACAGCCATTATCAGTCTCAGATATAAACCATCTTGCTAATTTGGTAATTGATAGAGGCAGGGCCAGGGCCTATGGTATTTTGTGTTGTGTTGTGTTGACTTTTGTGGGTACCCTCCAGGAAGGGTTCATTTTCATGGACCTAATAAAGCAAACTTTTTTGGATCTGGATTACCTTTACTTCATTATACTTAAAAGATTCCCTTCTATATGTATTTGGAATGTATGTATTATTACACTGTTAAATGGAGAGAGAGAGAGAGCTGTTGGTGCTAAAGGATTGGCATGCATAGAGAAGGTGATGATCAATGTCACAAATATACATTTACACAATCTGTCACTGATGCATGATAGGGTGGGTAGATGTGGCTGGCAGAATTATAAGAACAGAGCAGTTTCTTCAGTTGGTGCTTGGATAATGTCAATAATTTGAACAAAAGTGGTATCTTCCTCACTCATATCCCACAAATTATGACCTGCACTTACTTGTAGCTAGTGCCATTCAATATCGCAATGTGGAGGAAACAAAAACAATGCTAATAGTGCAGTATTTATGTGTAGATGTGTATACATAATTAGGTATAAAATTATGGTTGGTTTATACATCTTATTTCTTATTACACCATCGAAGCTAAACCATAACTCTGCTCCCTTAGGCCCTCAGAGTTCTTCCCAATCAGAAAACTACTCTGATGTTGAACTTCTTGCAGAACCTCCTGCATACCCTTTTGCATTTAGATATACCTAAATGCAGAAAGGAAGATAAATAATAATACCAATACAGGCAATCAGGAGTCTGAAAAGATGGATCCTATGGTGGTAATTCCTTATGTAGCAGGGATAGGTAAAAACATCAGGACAACTGAACATAGTATTACCAGCTAGTATGCAGTGTACCACATCCTTTGCAGCTGTGGGAAGTACAAATAGGGGAGACCAACAAAGACTGAATACAAGAGTGAAAGAAGATTAAGATGCCTGTAAAAAGTGTTCTAAAGAGAAATCTGCAATTGCTGAACATGCATGGGATAATGGTTGTCCCATTTGGTGGGAGGAAACCACCATCCGAGAGAAAGCCAGAATGCAGAAGGAACTGCTAGTGAAGGAGGCATTGCACATCAGCCTAGTACGATCATGTGAGCAGTTCAATTCAAATTGTAGAATGGACTTGCCTTGCTGCTGGGTGGAGGGGCATCTCGAGGGACTGAACTTGAAGCCACAACCTTCATTTAAAAATGTACTCAATTATTTATTGACGTTTTAATATATAGCAATGTCTTTTTTATTACTATTATTATTACTATTATTACTATTATTATTATATTACTATTACTATTATTATTACTATTATTATTACTACTATTATTTTTTATATTATTACTTTTATTAATAATATTATTATAATTATTACTTTTTCGATTATTATTACTGCTTGTATTATAAAATTCTGTATTCTATATTGGTATTGTTTTGGTGTTTATTTATTAACTTATTTGATTTTTTCACATCCAGTTCACGTGATTGATACATGTGCCAAGGTGTTACTCTATATTATGTGGTGAATAGCTAGTTACCAGGATAACAAACTAATGTGAGTCCTAGCATCTCATTATTCCGGCTAGTTGAGAGTGTAAAATTCAAGTTGATTTATATATCGTCTTTTTCATTACTATTACTTTACTATTATTGTTGTTGTTGTTGTTGTTAATATAGTTGTTGTTTTTGTTATTACTACTGTTATTATTACTAGTTATCATTATAGTTATTATTATTACTATTATTATTACTATTATTATTACTATTATTACCTCTATTATTATTATATATTTGTATTGTTTTGGTGTTTATTTATATACTTATTTGATTTTTCCACATACAGTTCACGTGCTGGATCCATGTACCAAGGTGTTACTCTTTATCACGTGGTGAATAGCCAGTTTCCAGTGTATAAAAACATCATGTGAGTCTTATTATAGAGAAGGTCATTGTATTCATTATGGCAACTGAGGTATATAAATTTTATAGTTAAATGACTAATCATTCTTGTAATTTGAGTAGGCTTCATTCTATTTATATATTACTAGCTGGGGTACTCGTCATTCCCCAGAGAAGTTATACAAATCCATTTCTAAATGTAAAATTCAAATCATAATTGTTTCTGATATGAATTAAATCGACATACAAAATATCTACAAACATTATAATATTTCCTGCATTCCCAGAAAACTAACCCTATAATGGTACCTGATACATTCCTTCTGAAGTCTGGTGTAACTAAACATATGGAAATGCAACTTAACAGTAGTTCTGGCCATGTATTCTCCTTCGATCTAAACTCCAATGGACCACTTATTATTGGGATGATTTTCCATCACCCTATTGCCACAGACAATGTCCAGCTCATCACCATGTAGTTTTGTGGCCCACATGCACAGTTCTATTACAAATATATGCGTGAGCCAAATTCTGCAAATATGAGTATTAATTGTTATCTCAAATCTATATCAATCGATGCTGTCTCTGAACTTTGGTGGCTCAAAGATCTTAACAAAACAGCATTATTTACAATGTGACTTCAGATCCAGAGCCAGTGATTCAACGGAAGCCAGAGCAGTTAGTGCTGTTGCCAAAGAAACTCGGAAGCTCAAGAAAAGAACTCACTTCATTGTAACCATACCAAAGCTTTGTAATGATTTAATGATCGCTGACAGCCTTTCATCTTTGTCATAGGGTTTCTGTTTGGATGAATGTATTAGAACAGCTAGAATCATATGCATCAAATGTAATAATATGGGAAATCTCCGCTTTTTTAATTTTGTCACAACGTGCAATGACATAACCAATGAGCTTATATGAACAGAACTCAGTTATATAATTAGACACTGTAAAAATTTACTATGAAAAACATGACTAATATTTATGAAACATAATTAATTCCTTACAGTTCTATATCAAAATTGGAAATGTAAATAAAAAAAGATTATTTGAATATTTATTACAATGACTGTTTGCTGTACAACATGAACAGCTGAAAAAAATGTAAGTTGCATTTGATGCTATAGGCTATTATGTTAATAAGAGAAATCTAATAATTCTAGTAATCAATTTGTTATAAAAATGCAAAATTCACTCAATTAAATTGGAGTGCATGAAAACAAGTAATCTCACAAATTTGTGAGATTTAGGTTCATAAGGTTAGGATGATGTTACTATATAAGGACATTGTCACATGGTATAAAGCTATGTGTGCATGCACACTAGAATGCTCTTTGCTAACAGTTTGGGTGTCTAAAGTGAAGTTAGCCATTTTCAAGGAGTGGTGCCAAGTGCTTGTTTTCCAATGAGATAGAAGCCGAGTTATTTGAAGAACAATCCCATTAAACACAACCAACCATCATATTGGTGTTGGACTGGCTGACGTACATCAACTCCTGCATTCTTTTGCTTGTAATGTTATTGATCCTGATGTTAGCCGGTCAGCAGAAGATATCACTTGTATTGATTCCACTGAGAGAAATATAATGAGGAGTTGAATATTGGCAGAGCTATTCATATATTGTGGAGTGCTATCATGAAGAGTTGTGGGAACTCCTCTTGAGAAATGCTGTTAAATGTGCAGACATTCTATGAAACAACGGATAAAAAATTAATGCTGTTTAACATAATTATAATGATAATTCTAAACAGAAATATGCTTTTCCTAACCCCAGTGATAGAGATCATAGATTTGGAAGTGTTCAATTTTGGCATCTAGTTTAACACATGTTTGGCTGGTTACTTATGCTGATCCAGAGCATCTCGTTGGCACAGGGAGAAAGATTATAACTGAAGACTGATGGCAGCTAGATCCTTCAACAGAGTGTGATTGGTCAGTGTAAAAATAATTAATGATAAGCATAGTTATTAAAATGTACGTTTAATTCACGGTGGTATAAAATAATTCTAAAAAATCCAAGCCTATGAAATACCTAGAGAAACCCTCTCCAAACACACTATAACTATATTATTATTGGTCACTCTCACCACTGTTTTCTATGTACAGCTGAATATCTTGTACCAATATTGATGCGATATGCTACATATATGCTAAGCATGGTAAAGTCATCGAATATCCCTTGAGGAAGTTGTGCTGGGTGTGGGGAGAGGGGCTGGTCCTAGAAAAAATGGTAAAATACTGCAAAAAATTAAATTCTGCCCTGCCAAAGGTGTGTAGTGTTTTCACAGGTTGGCAAGTCTGTGGATACCAAAACAGCTTGAATAGATATTAGCAGGGTAGAGCTACTATCCATTTCCCAGACAAGTACTGATCACAGTTACATTATAAAATGCAAAACCCAACCATAATAAAGGTACTAGATATGAAATAACTCCTACTTACATGGCAGCAAATAATGCCACCAAAACTGCCAAAAAGAGCCTAAAATGAACTATTTCCTCCATCAACAGGCATTTGGTTCACCATGGTGCAGGACCTAGGCACTTAGTATCTGGGCTCTCCTCATTTAGAATTGTCTATGCACCACCCTATGTTACTGATTCACACTATTACATGGCTTGGCTATTAGTCATTGAGGATTACGGAGCAATACTCACTGTGTTGATGATTTCTGAACAATTATTCACTTAATTTTGATTACTTTGGTTTACGTAGTTTGTTGTCAATGTCATCATCTTGTATTATTAATGTGCTCTTATTGGGAATTTATAAAAGCATGTGCCAGGTATTTCACTGGTCGTCAAACGATCACAAATAGCATGAAAAAAGCTCCATTTGTAAGCCAATATTTATGTGCCTAAAACTTTACTTGGGTTGCTATGAAGGTCAAGCAAACTTGAACCAGGATAGACTTGTGGGTGGATTCCTGAGAAATAAGCGATCACATAAAATAGACGTACAAATTAAAAAAATCTAGCTACATATATATATTTATGGGTAATTTAAACATTCCACACTTAGTTTCTAATTATGCTTTACTTTCTGTACTTAAAAGTCTGCAATGAAGACATTAATTTGATGTACTAATACATGGTGGTATGTGAGATACCATGCTAAGGTTCTAGAGCATGTAGTTATGCTGCCACATATATAATGACTATGTATAATATTCCAAACATGCTATTTTAACATTCTGGATTTATAACTATAGGACAAAGAAGAAAGAATGTTATATTTATTTTCCAAGATACTCGAATTGATGATTCTAAGAGTTATGAGCACAGACCATGCATTGGCTAATATAGAGAGAAAGGAAACAGGATTCTGCTCATGTAGACCACAACCAGGCGGAAGATTGTTTACAATTAAATTAAAATACCAATGGTTATAAAAACAGAGAAATGGTTGTTTAGCTGGCTGCAGTAAACATGTGCCGGCTCATTTTTCCATTCTGTTTTAACAAATTGATGTAGAAGAACTGTTTTTTTTATAAAGGCATATTTCAACTAATTTCAAGTTATTTTTGGGGTTGTTTATGTTGCTGTTTCTACATAGTAGACTGGTGGATAACTTCACTTTTGTCTAACTGCAAAGTCCAATTCCAAGCTTCTGAGAATTCAACTTGTGTTTCTTAATTTTACACTATACAAATCTCTACATACCATGATTATTTTGTTGCTCTATGAATACAGACATGTATACTCAGCTAAAATTCCTCAAGCATTTGAGCAGTTGTGCATGAGTTCAAAAACATGTTAGTTGTGGACATGCATTGAACATTTAGAGACATCTAGTTTGTTTGGTTTGGCCATCTGGGATTTTAAAAAGTGGATTAAAAACCATTACAGGAAGTACTAACACACTTCCAGATGCTAGCAATCTTGCTAATATTTTTAATAGTGATAGAAGATTATCCTAATAATAATTGGCTATTGTGCTTGAGATCGAATAAGAATACAAGGCCAGAGCTACTGTTAAAGCTGATCAAGCTTTATCTTAACCACTTAATGTGGACAAATGTACACCCTATTACCACAGTGAATGTCTGGCTCATCAATGAATATATATGTGTTAGCCACATTCATATGCACTTATGAGCAAAAGTTATAATCACTCGCATCTATAAATATATATTATATAGAAACAAGCAATGCTGTCTCACAACTTTGGCAACACAAAGTTTCAGACAAGATTCATACCAAAACAGTATTAAAATCACCTTCTGAATAATCAACTTCAATTTTTATTCAATCGACATTTCAACTAGATGCTCTAATCCTCATCAGGAATAATAGTGAAGACTAGAGCATCTAGTTGAAATGTTGAGTGAATAAAAATTGAACTTGATTATTGAAAGGTGATTCTAATACTATTATGTCAACTGAGAGTGCATTGAGATTCAAAACAGTATTATTTACAATGTAACTGAAAATTGTAATATGATAGTCTTAGAGCCAATGATTCAACAGAAGCCAGTGCAGTTAGTTTTGTTGCCAAAGCAACAAGCAGTTCAAGGAAAGAACTCTCTTTGTTGTGTCCATACCAAGGTTTTATAATAATTTCATGATAATTGACTGATGCTGTGTCCATACCAAAGCTTTGTAATGATTTCATGATCATTGCCTGCCTTTTCCGATTT